>QNGE01007402.1:4210-23389 GCA_008508345.1 Paragonimus westermani | reverse complement strand
TTGTCAGATCTTCCGTTGTATCGGGGTTTGGATAATCGGTGAGTCGAGATTTCCACCACGAAAACCTACGCATGCATTCCGATTAAAAGAAACTGCAGATTCTTTTTATTAGGATGCAGTCACGAAGCACATTTTAATACAGTTGCCGGTGGGCATTGAGATGCTAATAAGCAGCTTTGCGGCAAAATTTTCATACGACTCCATATGGCGACAGAAGTTCGAATGTGTAGTCTATAAAACACTATTAAGCTTTTAACCATTAACAGAATGGAGCCGAACTTTGAAAACAACGTCGCCTCTCAGTTTCGGCTCAGAAGCATTATTCACTGAGTTGCTGTTATCAAAAACCGTAGTCACTAAAGTGAAAGAGAACCGGTTAATTTTTAGTTTTTAATTTCAGATTGCAAAAATGTCAAGACTAAGTGCAGAAACGTGTAGGGCAATGCAAGTTACCTGTGACTGCAAAAAGCAAAATTTGTTAGTATATATAACCTGGATTTAATGTAAAGCCATTTTTATGTTCACTCGTAGTACTTCTCACATAATGCCTCTAATGTGATTCTATGAAGATAGTCTAAGCTCATTACCATTCTCAGATGTTAGAGTTGAGTGTATGGGAACAATCTTAAAAGACGCAAGTTGTAACCGTAGCGAGCTGCTTTGAAAAATTGATGATACATAAGCATTCTTCTAATGTTTTGAGATTGTGGTGGTAAACTTCCGCTGGTGAGCATTTCTTCATCAACGTTTATATTCGCGAACAGATCAACATTCTTTTAATCGTGGTCATCAAGGACTTAAAATCAAACCAGCGATTCGTAGTGTATTAGTAATTGTGCAATTTGAAAAGCTGCCCCAACTCATAGCCTCTGTCAAAGGCGCCTACGTAGCTAGCAGGAAATTTTGCCGATATGTTCATGTCAAAAGTCTCAGTACACGTTTCGGAATACTCTTGTAAGATTTTCTTTTGAAGGTTATGTAATTTTCTTGGCCGAACGGCTGTGATGTCAGTTGTGTTATCATCAGAAAAATGGTCGGCGGTTCATTGAACAAGATATATTTTGTCAACCCTATCAATCGAGTTAGCATTCTATAGGAGGTTTCCTAACTTTTGAACAGTTACTCACGTGACAACATATAAGCAGAAACATTAACATCTTGCTGACGACGGATGCTGATTGTTGAATATGGACGACTGAATTTTTGTTATTCTGCTAACCTCGAAGGACAAAATTTCCTAACTGTTTGAAACACGTGACTACTTTTTTTCTTCCTGTCAAATATTTTAATTTTCATCTTCCACGTGGATTCGTAAAGCTAATCAAGGACGCACACAGATTTTTCTGTCTTTCAAGAACGCAGCAAGCTAACAGTTAGCCTTTGTTGCACTTGTCTCTGTGTAAACGCACAACGGTATATCCACTCCACCTTCCAATAAGAGTCGCCTATTACCATTTGCGTCCTCATCGGCAATCACAACAAACCAATTATGGATTGTAACACGGAGGCTCCCACAATAGATCAAACTCGTTACAAGACTGACACAAGTATTCTACGTTTTTCCAAGGTTTCTGTGCATCTGTGTGCTGTTCGGTTATGTTGTGCACTCTTGAATAACTTGCCACCAGCAATGGTTGTAACTAACTGAAATGCTTGTTGTGTTTTAGTAGCATACTGTGAACTTGGATTGCGGTCAGCAAATTTTTCACGACCAAAAGCCTCAGTTCGGTGCAAGATTTTTAATTTTAAATAGCGGCAGAGGAAGTGCTGATTCAATCGATTCAAACTGTGTGCTTTATTGATGTCTTGCGTCGATATTGAGAAGCTATTCAGAAAAAAACATTGGTTACTAATACATTTACTCGAGGCAATTTCGGATATTTGGTTCGCCTGACATGAATTCCTTAAGTTTGCATACAATACTGGTCAGAAGTTTGGTGGATATGCTAACTGAGAGGAGGCCAAATTGTGAATAACCAACGAAAGGAACAACGTACCTTCAGCTAATAAACGATCTGTAAATTGAACTATGGGGCTACGCTGAGAACAAGGGAGCACCGTATTTAAGCTCAGATATTCATTCATCCCACTGCGTCATTTTGTGCTCACCGAGTGATCCGCACAACACACTGCCCACGTATGATTTATCTAGCAGTTCATGCTGAGATTCGTCAGTGAAACTGGTCAGCACTGAACTCTTAATGCTAAAAATTAATGTGATAGGGTTGTGAACTTAGGAGGGAGCCAACTGTGAACAATCTTGATTTGGCCTCCTGTCCTCTGGAAAGTTTGGTACATTTACTTGCCTAGGCGAACTTCAGGACAACTAAGTACAAATGTGGAAATTCTGGGGTCCTGGAACGTTTCGCAGTTCACCTGGTACAGCATGGAGTCTGGATGAAGACGAGACTTTCCTAAATTAAATCTCTTCTTAATACACATGCGATTTAAAAAGGATAGCCAGTTGCTTTTGACAGTTCCACGCGTTCCGAAGAACAGAATTGTTTGGCAACCTGAAGGTTTCAACTTGCAAAATTGCTATTTAAGTAGAAGTAAGAGAACGCTCTGAATGAGAGGCTACTTTTTACTCCGAATCATAGCAAATTCGTAAACTTTTAAATAAACTAAAACCGAAGGTTTCCAACTGAAGGTACATAGCCGCAGGGGGCTGTGTTATGTTCTATGGACAAAGTTGTTTTGGCCGCTGCAACTGTAACCACTCGTTCGCATTTGTCTTTCTTGTTCGTGTGAACGTGTAAGCCCTTCGTGAAGCACTCAACAGTGAGTGAACAACGTTCAGAAATGGGGTCGGACTTAGAGCCCTTAATAAATGTTTATACTTTGTTAACTACACTGATCTTCGCAGACGTTTAATTGATTGCCTTATATGTGTTGTTTTTATAAGCAAGAAAGTTCGATTTACTGTAGTAGGAGTAGTTCCAAATGCTACAGCGGTGTTATGAGATAACTAAACTTACTGAAAAAATCTTCTGAATGAGCATGTACAAACATTAACTCGTGTTGCTTCGCAGTCGTCGCAGTCGCTGCGAAGCGTATACAGAGTGGATAAGGAGTCGGTGCAAAATATTCTCCCAGGGAAAGCTTGAAGCTAAATGGCGAAACCACAGCCACCGGAGACTGTAAAACCCGAGCATTATTTCCACGCACTCGGCGTTACACTCTAGATATTTTGCCACATGAAGACCCACACCTGAACTAATCATCCGGAAGAGTAAGATTTGATCGGGAGACCGATGGGTTAGCTGACGATGATGCCACAAAGGTGCATTGAACCGCGTAAGACACATGGAGAGTTATAGCACCGCAGGCCGCCTCAAAGTGATCGTGTAATGCATCAACCATTACGGTAACGATTACGTGTTACAGAGTTAACTCATCAGCTAGCCCACAGTGGGGTGTTAGGTAAGAGACGACCAGTGTGTTAGGTACAGATAATTAGTAATTATCTGTCATTTTTACCGTTCATATCAACTAAGAATTTTCGAGCCCCCAATAGAACGGTTTTTCACTTCTGGAGCTGATACAATGGTAACTGTGGCCATGTGTACCTTTCTTGATGCGGTTTATTTTGAAGATACTTATTACTGCCATCGAAATGCTACTCAGTCTTTTTCACTTATCTAGCATGGTTATTTTGTCATCTAATTCTATGTCTGAACTTCCTTTATAGCTGATACACCTCTTGTTTTTAGTTGTTTTCTACCCATGGCGTTTGCCTATCTTCCTATCCCTTTTCTGAAATATGAGGATTTGGCTTTCACGTCACCATGGTTACCCAGTCTTGGAAAGCTGTGTACCGGAAAAGTTGCGTCGTCAGAATAGAAGACATCAAAAATGTAACGAGATCGTAGTTACAAAGCTAGTGCGATATTAATTAACCTAAAACGTCGCCTGCAAAACAAGGAACATCCCTGTGAAACTCAATGGTCGAGTGTACAAAACAACTAAGAGATCCATGTAAATTTACGGCCATAAAGCTCGGCCTGTCATGGTAGGGTCGGTGGCCGTCGACATACGCATCTAGTCGACCTTATCACATGGCACCAAGGGGTAATGAACGTTGAAGATAGAAAGTGTAAATTTGGTAGCAATGTCAAGTAAGTTTGATCGTTCACACTTTAAATGTGTGTGCACATGATTTGTAAACTTGAGGACATCGGAAACAACAGAAGGGTTGTCTTGTAAAAGAAGCCTTGCCCTCAATCACAGCATGGTTGTTTGTCAGTAGCATGTAAACACCTTGTTGTAGAATGTTTGGGTTAAGACAGATGTTTTTAGTTAATAACTCTCATCTTCCTCCCTCTTTGTGCTTCCGATTCATACACTTTCCTCCGTGTGGATGTATGATCATTAAGCGTTAACGTGATCTACTGATGACGCCCTGCTTTTACTCACACTTAGGTTGTTTTTTTCATGGTGTAAGCACCTTGGCGTTGGATGTTTGAATATAGGCATACATATGCTTATCAGTTAGGTCTTTTCCTCACTCTCTCTTTTTCTTGTCTTCCTATTCAGGGTTTAGATTTTCTCAATGACTGTGTGACAGTTAAGCATCAATGAGAACCAGACATACTACTGTTTGTCGTGATGATGATGATGATGATGATGATGATGATGATGATGATGATGATGATGATGATGATGATGATGATGATGATGATGATGATGATAATGACTGGACCATTGTTATCTACGATGATACCGATTGTTTGTTAAAAATATCCTTTCCGTGCATTCTTCAAAGTCGCAGCTCTTTCGGAATTGAAACAAAGACCTATTGTGTCGGAGAAGCCTGCTATGACATACGGGCACAAGATTCTTTCATCTTTGGTGCACTGGACGTTTAATTCAGAATTCAATTGCGACCGACGACATTTATCACAATAATCTCCGGCCATATAAAGTCTGTGTCTTCAAAAGTGCTTATTTGTACACAACTGTCCAAATAATTCAATATTGGCCATTGTAGGTGCTGCCGAATTAGCATCGTTTACCGTCAATTTTAGTTTTTCTAATTTTGACTGTTGTCTTTTGTTCTAAGCTAAGTACAATTCAATGACCCATAGAATCTCTACTACATCATGGATACGTGCGGCTTAGCAAAAAATGTACCTTATACTCCCTTCTAGGCTCCTTCTGGAACTTTGTCACAAGTACATTGTAAAAGAGACAACAGTGGCGGAAGAAACCAAAATTTATTTATCAGATGACGACTCATGCGGAAAGTTAGTAATTGTTTTGGCGTCTCCCTATCAACCATACTGAATTTATGAGGTAAAAACACTCAGTATTTCCAACAAGCAATTCTTAAGGATGTAACTTCAACTCACCCAACTTCGGAATTCTTTGTTATGTCTTCAACAAGGCGTAACACCCCGATGGGCGATATGTGTGGATCCTGGAAAAGTTTACTGCAAAGCGTGGTGAAATCTTTTGAAATTTGGATATGAAAACGTTTACTTTGAAAAGTGATGGTGGTCTCCAGGAGCTTTTTGAAGTTCTTAAATGACATGTATACACACCTTTCAAGTTTGAGATGCGATAGGAACACTTCACTAGCAAACGTGTTCCTGAAATAAATGGGCATGAACTAAGCATCTGCTCACACAATACCGGATCAAGCCACGAACGATGGCTGAGATTACTTCACCAACGCACTGGCTGTTTTGAGCACCTAAAACATGATATGAAAATATGCAAACCAACGGAGCTAACTCGTGCACGGAGAGCGCTGAAATTTTTCAAAAGTATAATACCCAAAAAGAAAAATCGGAAGTTAACTCAAGAAACAATCAAGCTTTTCAAAGGAATCTTGATTTGCTTTTGAATGGAAAGCGTGGTTATGTGATTTGCCCTTTCTCAACCATAAGTATTTTGGATACAACTATGTGGTGACTGTCCTACAAATTCAAAACGCCCAACGGCGTTAATATGTAAGATGAATGAAGTTATGAAGCTTAACTTTTTCCATTTGTCTGCGTGTATCCATTTCTGGCAAATTTGCAATATTTTGCACTCTTTATCTGCAACGTGAGTGATTGGATATACCGTTATCACTGCCATTCATCTAACTTGAGGTTATTTTCGACTACACGGTGATGAGATGGTCATTTATTGTATTTAACCCGCGAACTCCTGCTCTGAATCGAACAATTTCAAATCTTCTGACCTACTTGTGATGTTGAATGTGTAACATTCAACACTTAACTGGTCAGTAAAATTTTCTCCACTTAAACTGGAATTTTTCATCATGTTTTTCAACTAAGGTAGCAAGAGGAAACCAAGTCACTTCGCAGGCGCCCCTAACATTCTGCTACCCTCAAGTGTTTCTTTTCGGCTTGAAATCATCTTCACTTGCTCTTCGACATTTCCGTCATATGCAGGTGGAAGTTCTCTTCAAGTAAACTTTCACGACCTGTTACATTCACACATAACCAAACATTCAACTGCACCATCAGCGTTTCCTTCTGCTGCTGGAAATTGTTGGAGACGAATTACTCAAGTGTGGGTTCTGCGGGCATTCTCTATCGAAGGAATCAAGACAAGGATTACTGTGTTGACCTGGTGAAACCCTGGTCTGTCTGTTGTGTGATTTATAAAATTCATCTAAAAAGCATTGTTACCATTGCACACCGTCGGTTTGTTGCGTGCGCCCACGTCTAGTTTTTTGCAAGCTTGTGAGCTTATGCATACGAATGGTCCTACACACTTCCGGCTTGACGGCCGGATCCTGAACCTCCCTAGTTACATTCGCGTATCGGCGTCTCTTGGCGCTGGCTGTGATGGCTATAATAAGTGATAATTTTGAAGGCAACATTTCTTTCCACATTTTCGATGATTTTGGTATTGTATCCACTTTTATTTTTGTCGGCCTATTCGTCTGTAATATCCGTCCCGGGGCTATAATCACAACTCGCTCCGTGCCTCGCCAACTTGACGTGTTTTTCCTGTGCACTATATCTTCCGGAGTCTATATCAATGTACATGGGTCAAAGCGCTGAGTCTTGGTTTTCAGTATCTTTTGGTTTTTGATACTGGAAAGTGACTGGATATTTTTCTGTTGGATTGTCCGAACGTAGATGATGTAACTTTCATATAATATACGTTGGGTCTCTCGATTATTCACGTTATTATTTCGCGGCTGGTATACATTGCGTATACCCGGGAACTGTTAATCTAGTCAAAGTTCCTATAGATTACCGTGAAGTTAAATGTCTGCGTCGATTCACTAATGCGTAATCCTATCCACTAATGAAGACTTCTAGAATTATTAGTTAACTGAGTTCCATTCGTCAGTTTACCCCGGGATAGTTTATTAACTTGCACTTACGCACCACTGATGACGAAAAGGTCTACTTGTGGATATTCCGTAAGTTATACCCGCGTAAGGGACCACTACGTGCATTGCTTGCTCTGCAACATATGGTTTTACACCCCGTGTCCGTGTATGTTTAGTGAGGTTCACAAAATGTTTAGAGCAACAGAATTGGACTGCTCCCAACTTGTTTGCCCCTGTTGTTTGACCACTAGGCAGACTTCTAGTTCTGTGGCTTGCGCATCACCTCACACAACTGATACTACACCCCCTGATCCACTGACTGTAGTCAATAATGTAGATAACACAAGCGCTAGTGACACAGTGTCATATGCGTCATTAGATTTTGCAGTGTATTTAAGAAGGGTAATTTTGGTTGATGCGGAGACACTCAGAAACATCACGTCTAACAAGAACACACGGCAGAATTCTGAGGTCCTTTATAGGTCCGACGTAAGAAACACTGTCTTGCCGCTCGGAAAAGCTGCGTTGAAGCAAGCATAAAGTCAGCAAAGTTCTCTAGAGGCATCAACACCGTTGCTCTTAAAAAGTTGAGCTCTTGTGATCGGGAGGACTCTGTAATGGTTTAGAATCTTCCGGACTGAGCCGCCAGTTGCTCAGAGTTTCATAACATTCATGATCAAGAGTTCTGAGGCACCCTTGTCACAAAAATGGGCGCAAATCCGTGTATCTCAAGCCCCATCCGAAGGTTGGCCAGGAAACTGGATTTGGCATACACTGAAAAAATTCGGTTAGTAGAGGTCGTGCTTTCGTCATCTAATTCTATGAGGGACGTTCTACCAGCAGCACAAAAACTATCAGGCGACCCCAAAAGTCGGGTTTGCCTGTGTATACCAAGGGGCGAACGTCAGGGAAGAGAGCTCGTTAGAAAGACATGTGCAACTACTGATCAACCTCTTATCATTATATTTAGGGGTGTCCCGATTCCCTTAACGACGATATGGAACTCAACAGAATCCAGTGATACCTCCTGCCAGCTACACGTCCAAGTAAGACGTATTCACCGTATCCTTTGACCTAAGCCCGAGCCAGGAGGAACTAAGTCACGACCTCTCAAAATTGCTGTCACCTTGCAAGAGATGGCGTCAGATACACTGAACTACTTCATTCGAGCCCAATCATAATGTTCGTTCCCTCAAAATTAATTATGTAAAATGCATGCACATAAGCGCGTTTAGTTTAGTGGAGAAACCATTAGAGCTTTTCAAACTTTGTTTGTACCCAAAGGCCAGGATTTTTCCTGAACGAAGTAGTGGATCGTTATCTTTTACGTAGATTCCGACGTTTCTTTGAAGGATGTGACGTTTTGTTACACTAATAAATCTGCTTTCGTGTTCACACTTCGCTTCATGCTTTCTTTTGTAACAATTCAGTAACTTTTGCACGTTTGATGCTCGATTCGTCTGGACAATTCTGATCGTTGGCTATTAGGGATGCTTCTATATTCCTCATGTTTCAGTAATTCAAAGAATGAACTCCTTTTAACCGAGTTGCAATTTTGCCAGCCATCGGATTTTTCGACACCCTCTAAGCGGGTGATTGTGACTTGACAGGACTTAACTTTCCGGCCTTTCCATAAGCAGACATCGAAAGATCTACGTCTGCGCAACTTTTTAAACAGTCAGGGCACTGGACATTTTTGAGTACGTTTCTGGTTTCACTCGGTGATGTCAATCATAACACTTTACAGCTGATCTACGCATTCACTAACGAAGAGTCGATGGTTGATAAACTTCCAATCGCTACATCGGCTAGACAAGGTGATCCGACTGCCGGCTCATTTGACTTTGTTTGTAGTATGCATCCAATATGCTCACCGGTTAACGATCGTGAAAATGTCCGTAAAATGGATATGATAAAGCTACGCGGCTACTTGGCAACGCAGTCTTGGGTAAACTTCACCTCTACTTACCTTGTTGACAATCTCTTTGAGGAGTTAACTATCTTTCTGCCCGCAGACGCTGGTGATACCTCACAATTGTCAGACACCAAACGGAAGAAGCCTCCAAATCAACAACGCTCTCGAACATTTGAGCTTATTCTGACAAAGCGGGAGGCTTGGACATGATATCGGTCCTTAGAAGCTGAAGCTGACCAACAAATATACGCCGCCTTATAAATCGCTCATTCAACAAGATCGATTTTATCAGCAACGTTTTGCGAGAAGCTTTATCGCCGATCCAAAAAGTCTCTTCCAGTTTGAAGCATCAACCCGCAAAGCAAAAGCTAAGATTTCTGAACTCTCAGGTACATCAGGCCCCACTAACTCTGATACCAACGCCGTTGTTCCACATCAACAATTTTGCTCAGCCGCCTTCGGGTCCCCAGACTTACCTTGGCAGTGTAATTGGTGACAGTTGTTCTGTGGATACTTACTCCATGGCGGTGGTGACTAAGCTCAGGTGCCATAGGGACGGCTGTCCCTTGTGGGAAGCGACTAAAAATCTTACTGACTCACTCAACTCACTGTGTACGCAATCTGTTACCCAGAGAACAGTACCCAGAAGCTGAAAACCAACTTGCACTACACCCGTATTTAAGGGTGATAAACATAATTTTCCCGGTGACTATAGATCGATGGTTTCGACATCCAGCATCTCAAAACTCTTGAAGACGCCTGTAGAAAGTTAGTTTTATAAACGTCGTATCCATCGTTACTTTTTCTTCAATGAACAGCGCGGTTTTCCTGGAGGCTATTGGTTTGACTCAAATTTGCTCATAGCTACTGATCAATGGACCAAAACAGTTTGTCATTGCAATGAAATGGATGTCATATGCCTAGACTTTGCTAAGGCATTTGACCGCGCAGAGCACGCTGTTTTAAACGACAATGTTTATCAGTATGGGATGCAAAGCCATCTTCTTTAATGTTTAGAGTCATCTTATTGATCGTCTTTATAGGGTGCGCATAAACAACGCATCCTCATCCTGCACGCTTAGGTTCAGTGGGATATCCCAAGGTTTGATACTTGGCCTGCTTTTGGTTTGACAAAGTTATCAACGATCTTCCAGTTTTGATCACTTCCCCGTTATTGTAGTTTGCCGACGACGTCAAAATTTGACGTGCCTCAAACATTATCAATAATTCACTTGACTTAACGAAGGACCTTCAAATTCCATTCGATTAGTATCCAGTGAACCGATAGAAA
The DNA here is from genome assembly GCA_008508345.1 of Paragonimus westermani. Lineage (NCBI taxonomy): Eukaryota > Metazoa > Platyhelminthes > Trematoda > Plagiorchiida > Troglotrematidae > Paragonimus > Paragonimus westermani. Next base: position 12,883 of record QNGE01007402.1, on the reverse strand, counting down.
TTTATCGCTGCTAAGTAAATTTCTAGATCTACAAATAGCACATGATGCCCTGACAGACAAGTGCTTCAGATCGTGTTGAGGAGAACATAGTGTCTATTGTTTCGCACATTTCCTCCAGCTCTCCAAACGTTGGACCGAATGCAAATTGTTAGCAAAACCACAGCGTCATTAAAACGTCTTCTTGGTCAGCTCAATCCTTGTTGTCTTCCGCTTCTTCGCAAAAGTTTTTTCCGAGTGCATCTACAGAATGGAGCTTTGGTCTAGCCACCATATCTTCAAAGTACAGACTGTTCTTTAAAACTGTTCAACGTTGTCCAACGGAGGTAGTTGGGGGCTTGAAAACCAAAATTTATGAAGAAGAGTTGACATTTCTGAATATGTACTATTTAGAGTGTCGCTGTCTTACAGGTGAATTGATGTTAACCTTCCAGATACTGGAAGGTTAACACCGTCCTAATGCACAACAAGGGAAGTAGCACGACCCTGAAAAACCACCTCCTAAAAATAGAGATCCAGTAAAGTGAACTAAAATACACACAACTTTTTTCTCGTTAGGTTTTTGCAAAGCTTGGAATGTTCTACCTGGCCGTATTTTTTTCTGTCAACTCCGTATCAATCCTCAAGGCTCCTGTTGGCTGATGGATGATACATCATCATCTAACTGCATCATTTATTCAAGTTTCAACCCACTGCTGAGGTTTTTGAGATTATGTGCGTCGTGATACAAACTTCTCAAAAGGATCTGCTTCCTACTTCGCTGGCACCAATTAGGAAAACAGTGAGGAGCAAATTAGGGTTGTTTCGGAAAGATTCCGTGGACTGTGTCCCGAATCCCTGAAGCAACCCTAACAAATGTAGCACACTGAGAACGATTTCATACGTATAAAGAATACTTCCACGACTTTAATGCAGCTACTTTGTGTTAAGTACTTTATGTAATATATAAATAGCAGGTGTACTGGTGCACATGTGAATAAATACATTTTCACCAACCAGTACACTGTTGGTCAAAGAGGTCCACTCCCGAATCTTCCCGAAACGACCCTAATTCACTCCCAACTGATTCCCTAAGTGGTGCTAACAGGGCACTTCCCACTCCAACCTTTTGAACAGTTTGACCACCAGTATGTTCCAGGAAAAAGTCCAAATGTGCAGTACGCCACCTTTTTGCTCACTTGTCATACGTTGTTTCTCATACCTGTAACGTTCGGTAAACATAGACTACTTGCCTATCTCTTGAATCAGTGCACATTTCGTCACCACGCACCTTGCTTCAGTGCTCGTCGCACTATGTCACTTTTTCCACAGGTACGCAGTTATCAGACGCAAAAAACAGAAGGCCGTTGAGGAGGGAAACCATATTGTTTTCGACGAAATGTACAAGTGGTTTCTGATAGCGCTATAAATGCTATAAATAGCACCGACATGTGAGTAAGCTAGGGAGACCAGAGACCGGCCGTCGAAGATAGAGTGAACCGGAAGAGTATGACACGTGTGTCTTCTGGGTCTGTGTCACAGTCACATATGTCATGCATGGCATGCAGACAAGCAGTCGGACGGCATACATCATGCGAGCTTTATAAATAGCTTAGTTTCAGTATGCAACTATGAATTGTGGAACTATTTTACACATTCTACTGCAGGCAGGCCAGTAAAATCTCCAGACAGCCACATTGCCTTCTACTTTCACGAGGTTATTGTTATCGTAGCTACGATAACTTAGCCTAGGCTAAGTGTGACGACCTTCTTCTGAGCGAACTGGGGGTACTAAATTGGTTGAAATTTCGCTACCATTCGAGAGCAGGAGTTTCATAGCACAAGACAAAATTAGAGTTTCGCAACACCCCATCCTATGGGATCTGTCGCGAACACCTACTGTGTCATTTCAAAATGTCTTACAAAATTGTTCATTTATTTCTTGGTTCCGTTATGCAAATAAGCATATATATATATATCCGTCCCTCAATCGCACCCGGACGTCTATAGACGTCCGTATTTTTAAATAAGTTGAAAAACTTCTGCACCTGTTGCTTCACAGTAGGCTTAAACTAATTCGTAAGCATGATTACAAAACATTTGTAAACTAACGTTAACTTGTAATTGTGAACCTGAGTTAATAAAAATTATGTTCTTGTTTTAACTTTAAGTGATTGTTCAAAGTGAGTTGACTCACTTGTAATCCTGTAAACCTCGTCGTATGCAACTTTACATTTTAGTGCAAAAGACGATGATTGANCCTGCACACTATCTGTAACGCTAGCAAGTTCATTGACTACTTCTCCAATCGCAACACTATTTTCTGGATTGAGAATACTTCATTGCAGATATATCATTACGTAACGACGTATGATAATTAACACAAAACAAGCACCTGCAAACAATAAACTCCAGTGGGTTCTCTGGTTGATTGATCAACAATTTAGAGACCATATCGTCAATCAAATTACTCGTATAGTTTTCTTATAGATTATTAAGAACTGTTATATGTAAGTGAACGGACGATACCAAGAAACTCCACGTCATTTTCTGACAAGTTTTTACACATCGTAGAATGATTGTAGAACAGAAATGGTATCTCGTGAGTCAACTCCCACCCATTTTCATGGCGCGACCTACAGCGGTTTCGTAACGATACAGAGGATCTTACATTCAAATTCCCACAACTGGAAAACATGACAACGGATAATCACATCAGTGCGTTATGGCTTTCCGTGTGTGTATTTGTTACTGAACACTATTGTGTACTGCTATTCTGCTCCCACGAGTTGTACCCACGGCGTTGTTTTGTCGATGTACTTATCGCGCGTTTTTTACAAAAATAAATTGCTGTACAGACCTGCACACTATCCGTACATCATGTGTACACCAGCGGTTCAGTGATGCAGTGATTGATACACAGGTTCGAAGCAGGGGTCCAAGGTTCCCGGATCCATATTGCTTTCCTTGCTCAGTCAGCGAGCGCTTGTTGATCTGAAAGGGGATCATTGAAAGCAAGATGTAGCACCGCTCTAGGGGATTACAGTGAATACCAAGGGGGGAGTAAGATTACTAGCATAATGAACTTTTGGATAAATGAGAATCAAGCAAAATCTTCAAACGACCTCTAAAAGAGCTGCTGTCGACCTCAGAAGGAGGGCTTTTCCAGTGGTTAATAACTCAGTAGGAAAAGGACTGACGCCTAAGAAGGGTACGAGGACGAAGTTTGAAAAGCTTCCTTGTATATCCTGGCAGGCCGTTGTCATTCGTTATAGTTAAGAACTGTTCTACGAGACCTACTCTAAAGAAGTGTGTGAGTATTAAATCAGAGCAGATTCTTCGAAACTGAAGTGGATACAGGTCAAGAATTTCAAGAAGAGACTTTTAAGTGGCATTGCTCAGGCCAGTGACTCGCTTCGTAGTCGCGCGCTGGACACTCTCAACAGAGGATGCTAACAAAACTGTACATGCATAACATTTAAAGATGAATCGGATCAGGTAGATCAACATTCTGCTTGGTTTAGGCATAGTTCAGTCAATCAATGGATACAGATTCGCTCCATGCGAGCATTTCACTGATGAAAGGATTATCCGTTGCCCTCAACCACTCATTGGTGCTGATTTCCTGTTACATTTGACCTTCTTGTTGACCACAAAAAGCGTAGGCCAAGTGACGATACTGCCGCCTTCTCAGTAAATGGAGTTACGTTCAAGATGGCATCAATTGGCATCCGGCCAGCTCTTCCACCAGCACTGTCATACCGAGACGGTTAAGCACAATAAAGTGCATCATAGTACAACATGCGGTCCTCTGGTCTTTTCTGGCCCATACCGGTTACATCCAGGCAAACCTAGAGTGGTCAGGGTCTAGCACGAGCATATGCCTCATTTGTGAAGAATTCCACTTTATGACAGCTCTTGAGGGACATTGTGACGTGCTTTCGAATCCAGCAGGCGAGCACGAACTGAATTTGAGTTGTTCAACAGAACGTGCTGCTGTTGATGGCGCTGTTTCCGCTTCCCGTTATGTAACTCGTGTGCATGGCTCACCCGGCCTTTGACCTATGAACGTTCGTTTTGTTTTCCTCTACAGGGTTGTTGTTGGAGCCCCTAATTCAGGAGAACTTTCTCCCGTGGTGTGTCTACATTGCTCCAAACTTCCTCAGTAAATTTGTGGCACCAGAATAGAGGCGACCGGTTTGCATGTTACAACACGGCTGCACATGGTACCGAAAGTCATCAGGCGATTGGCGAGTTGTGGTGACTAACGTGCTCTCAACTACCGCACAATTCCCGAAGGGTACCTTATACACATGTCTTCCTTGGGATTCGTAGACGCTAATGTTTTATTTAACTCACACCTAGTACGCACCTATACCACATCCCGGTTGCCGGCGGGGTATCCCGAAGACGGCCATCAAGAAACCTTTTAGATTTTTCGAGTTCACAAGGATGCTCTTCGGGATTCGTAGTGTCTCCTGAACATTTAGGAGTTTAATGGACGAATCACTGCGTGGCTTCCTTTATGCACACATTTACATCGAAGATGTCTGGATCGCTAGCAGTTCCAACTCGGAACACTTGTCACGTCTTTGCGCTACTTTCGACAGTTTCTTGCAATAGGATATTGATATCAACATCGACAAGTTTGTCTTTGAAGTTGGCTCATTGGATTTCTTTGGACATCAAATAGATTAAGCTAAAATCACATCCCTGTCAGATGCTGTTGGTTCTACCCCGACATTTCCAATTCACACCACGATGATTTAACTTCTACGACTTCTGGGCATACTCAGCTAGTATCAGCGTTCCGTCCTTCATTGTGCAGACAATTTAACAACTCATACGGACACGTTTGACTTGAAACGTAAGTCTATTGAACTCTCGTCTGAAGACAAGGTGGCGCCCTCCACGGGAGGGGAAGTCTCACTTCACGCCGCTAAACTGTGCTACCTTAGTTACGAGCCAACCACCTGTCCCCTTCTCACAACGGATGCATCAAACGTCGCTGCTGGCGCCATATTAGAACAACCCACAACAGGTGAACAGAAACCTTTAGTCTTTTTCCTCAAAAGCTGCGGCCAACAGGGGCAAATTACGGCACCTTTGGACGTGAGCTGCTTGCTATTCATTCGATGATCCATTATTTTCGACACACTTCGGTGGCCATCACGTTGTTACGTCGACCGACCGCAAGACCTTGACAGTTGCTTTCCACGCTAAATTTAATGGGTACTCTTCGTGTGAAGTCAGACATGGACTCTATCTCCCAATTCACCACGAACATCCGGCACTTACGTGGTGACCTCAATATCGCTACTGATACATTACCACAGCTCGACATCAACTTAGCCCAGTCGCCGCCCTTCTTCGATTTGGCCCCAATGACTACTGGCTAGGAATAAACTGAAGACATAAAGGACGTTTATGCTTGTAAGTCCTTGTAATTTTCTACCGTTCCTTCGCCAACACGAGCTGGCTACGTTCTGCACGATGAGTAACCGGGTACGTCCAGACATTTTGTCCCAATTTCTTCCCGACGTACCGTTTTGGATCAGTTTCGCTGCTCTTCACACTGAAGTTAATTCCGAAATATTCTGTTTGGCCCTTCATGGACAAAGATGTTAACCCTTGGTCACAACAGCGTATCAGGTACAAATAAAGTGAAGCGCACAGGCATACGGTTACCTTAATTGCCACATCCTCGCTGCCCGACACTCGTTCTTCTCATGCATACCTTAACATCGTCGGCTCATTAGCGCCCTTCAACGAATGCATGTATGTATTGGGGTTAATCGACCGTTTTATTCGTTGGTCTTTATCTGTATCCCTTGGATGTGTTTCGCCGGAGACAGTTGACAAAACTTTGCAACATCCTATCTTTGATTTTGGTGAACCATCTACGACCATTACGGAACAAGTCACCCAGTTTCAGCCTTCTTCAGTTCGCAACTTCATGCAGTTACCGGTTGGTTCACACACTAGAACGACGGCATGCCATCCCTGCAACAACGGTTTAATCGAGCGTCCTTACCGGCACTCAAAAGCTTCAATAAACGCTCAGTTTAACGCAAAGAAATGGAGCGAGCGCCTGTCAATCATTCTCCTTGGAATCCCGTCTACCGCTAAAGAAGATTTTGGGTGTACTTCCTCTGATTTATTTTACGGCACTACTTTGTACCTCCAAGGGGAAGTGAATTACCTCCGAGACATGAAGATCTGGGTGTGGGTTACATTTCACGTTCGCGACAACATATTTTCAGCCTTTGCTTCACATCAACCCGTCAGCATTGCCGTCGAGAACAAAAATTCTAAGATTCATTCCCATGTATTTTTGTGTGCCTGCACTAAGAAAAAACCTAGAAGCCACCACAAACATGATACCTCGGCCCCTTCAAAAAGGTTGAGCGTGACGAAGAATTTTTCATAGTCAAAGGCCTGGATAGGACGATTTGGCATCCATCGATCGCCTAAGACCAACCCACACAGAGCAAGACGTTGACTCACGTGATCCGCCATCTACTGAAAGCCATCGCACCGCAGCCTCCGCAGTACTGCAACTACTTGCCGATTGACCGTCTTGAGCTCTTGAACAACGTATCACACGCAGAGGGTGGTTTGTACACCGGCCGAAACACCTAACAACTCACGATATTACCATGGGCCGTTTGGTTCGTTTTCTGTTTACTAACGTTTCTTCATGGCGCGTTTAACCCACAAACGCTCTGGTGGGGGTATTGCATTATCCACAGTTCATGGCTACATTTTGCAATTCACCTTTGCACGCTTTTAATACGCCGTTTTGACATCTTTATCTGTACACTTGTTTGAAAGCACCAGCAAACATTTTTTGACTGGGAGCAACCGTAACCAGGAGTTTCTCTGCATCATCCCGCCGTAATAATAATAATGGTGTATTTCTCAACGCATCTGCAAGAAACACGCTCATCACATCGTGATCGCTGTACACACTGCGAAGCCACATATATAAGTAAACACCATAATTGTTAATCTTACAGTAGGACAGTTATGTGAATATAACAGTGTGACATCGGCGCCTACCGTTGCCGCACGTCACCTGTCTACCTGTGCACGCGTGTGTGTTCCTCTCACCCCGACCCCAAATGAACCAATCCTGTTACCCACACAATCGATTGGGTGACTGCTTGTCATAAATCTGTCTCATCACTACTATGGTGTCATTCGACCGTGTTCGCTAAAGCTACGCGTTATTGCCGTCACGTGTTCTCATCCTACTCTGGGCCGACTACGTGTCGGGGCTCGCAGTTTAACGGGGTTCTAAGCTGTAACAAACATCAAGCAGACATAATGTAGTATAAAACATTCCTGCTTATGGAGAAAAACTTTAGGTACATGCATCTGAGTAGACAGTTCTTAAAGTCTTCGAAATTCAATAAAAACCCTCGGTAATCTTGTCAATTTGCACTTCAAATGGTGATCACTGTCTTAACGGTCAAGGTCATACCAAAAAAGTGATTTGAAGACAGAGGGAATGAACTATTGAATGATTTCATCATTACTCCATGTAGGTAGTCCCGGAAAAATATGTAGAAAATTCTGTCGCGGTGGGGAGAGACAGGAAAGCATACCATTTTGAGGAGGACTGGACGGACCTCGTGACTGTACTTCGTCATTTCCATGAAATCGACAAGTTTTTGCAGACCTAGCGAATTGTTCAATCAATACGAGAATTTCAGCGTTCGTAATTCGCGGGATGTTTTATCGAGCGAGATATACTTGCAGAACCAAGAGTGAAGAGCAAAATTATGCCGTAAACGGGGAAACGGGAATTGACCGCGTGAGCTATGACGAACAATGGAATGCGTGACTTTCTGGAAAAACTTATTGTATAACACTAACGATGTTGTGTTAGTTGAGGGGCTGTATAACGCCTGCAAACAGTTTTCATCATATGATGCGAGAGGATTTTGATTATCAGCTTTTCCTAGCACATGAATCTTTTTGAATTTTGGTGTCGATTTTCTTTATATGTCCGACATTTGAGGTGAGAAGAAGGTTTGACAACACATGAAGATTGCCAGGTGGTCCATCAGATGGGGGAAGAAGCAGGTAATATGACGTGATGTTTTTATGTGGACACATGTGGCAAACAGGTCAAGTATATTTAACGTGAATTTTTGGTCGCCCAATTTGTTGCATGGTAAAGTACTTTGGCCCCGCGTACCTGCTGGTTCACCCATGTCCAACGCCCATAATCTCACACCGTGTGTAAAATCACTTATCGGACGTCGTCCGGACTTGCTGTCTTGCGCTGTCCATCTCTTGTAGGGTGGCTCGGTCATTTCAGCGGACCTCCACAGCAAATCTTAGCACATCACACGGAAGGAACAACATTAAACCACGTTCACTTTCCATTATCAATGTATTCGTGGATCAGGCTTAAAAATAAGGGAATTGGAGGCTGGAATGGCGAAACTACACAGTAGAAACGAGAAGCTTGCCAAAAGTTGGCACAAGTTAGATCCGCTCTCGTGCATTATAAATGCCTCAAGTAACATCCGCCACCAGACTACCCCTAGTCGAAAAGAACTTGCGAAACTTGTAGTGATACTGTAGCTACGGAATTGCACAAGCGGTTGCGTTGTATATGCAAAGGGATGGTGTCCAACGTACCTGACAGAATACCGGTTGTCGGTTAAAAGGATCTTACTCAAA
>QNGE01007401.1:3443-23392 GCA_008508345.1 Paragonimus westermani | reverse complement strand
TCTGCCGTTGGAATTATCTCGGTCGTGACATCGAGACCATCTCGGGGACACACGACAAGTAGTGTCAGTGGATAATCCTCATTTGGTGTAGTGGAACTCTCAACCAACGTGCCTCCACGAACTATTTTGAGTTACTTGTTTTTCTTTTCATCAGATTTCGACTTTCTGTTCACATCTGAGTGTCCATATTCTCTTTAGATCCGCTACACTTTATTCACATATCTGACTAGAAAAATTTTCAAATTTGGTTTTCGAATGTGCTTATGCTTACAAATCCTTACGTTGATCACGCTCTCCTGAGCGTGTTTCTAACAAATGCTCTGAGCAATATACCATTATTGTTATTATTATAGTACTCACTGCACGAATTCGACTGCTGCACGTTCTTATGTAGCCGCCCGTGCAAGACCTATTGGCTAGCTTCGGGCAGTCTCTAGCGTGCATTCCCGAAGAGCTTACGGGGCTACCCTTCTTCTTGGGGCTGAAGAGAACCCTACCAGACGTTTACCGTAGATGCTGTCTCGCTATAACGACCCAATCTCAACCCCACCGTCAGGTATCATTCGGTTTACGGCGACAGGCTCACCAGTAGCTCTGCCATCTGCTGGCAACATGGCGCAAAGCACAACCTCAGAACTAGAGTTTTTATTCAGGAAAGTCTCCGAGCCCGAAGGACTGCGTTCCAGCGTCCTTCTAGTGAAATATTATTGTTTGAGAAACTTCCGACATACAACTAGGGCCACTGACAATACAAATCAAATCCAGTGGAGTTAGAAACCCTCTCTGACAATAACGGAAGTCGTGTCCATTTCCAAACTCTGCTCACATGAAGAAGATATCTTTGAAAATGGTCTTGGTATCTCCGCTTGAAGGCACTGTTTACCACTTTCGAAGCTGCGTCGTAAATATCCGACCCAACACTATTCTCACAGCTGTTTAGCCCCCGTATGTTTTACATTTCCGCTTTCCGACCATCGATTCGAACTTGATCGACGTGTTTTTGTGTTCTCGTCGATTGAATGGTTGCGTGAATGGCCAGAAGGGAGGAACCGGGCAGGCTAAGTGTAGTCGGCATATTTAAGATGCAAATTGCGAGTAGTGAGGAACGGTTTTGCCTTTAATGTGCTCTTCACTCTCTCACACTAGAGGAGCCTCAGTAGTGGGAGTCATGGAGAACGTCTTCCACTGCGTTGTAGTTCACTAGGTTTGGGGTGGCGCTCTAGGCTCGATGTCATTCGGGTTAGGGATACGCTGATCTGACAGCTAATGAGGCTGGGCATCAGAGCTTCAAGCCGTTCAGCGGTTGATTCGCTTTCGCTCGCTGACACCCTTCAGCACTAACCTGGCGACATTCTTCTGCAACTAGCTCCGTCCACCTGCATTTTCTGCAGACCGACCGGCACGACGTGTTGTGTAACGGGAGAAGAGCATCAAATTTTTTGGCTGAGTCTTGTGAAGGTGCGAATCAACTCTATCCTCCACCCAAGTGTTTACCAGGGCATACTCCAAATCTCATGCTTGTAACCGTTTACCTGATCCTGACACATGTTTTCTCCTTATCGCATTAATCTGATGATTTTATGAATAGCCAGTAGCCAGTTGCTGCACTGTACTGGGATGGTGTGTGCGTCTCCGCTCTAGAGTCCGATTTGCTCCCATGGGTTCTGAAACTGTTGACTGCTTGAAAGAACATTGTTGACCGTTTTCCTTGGTGCAATCTGTCAATCGAAATTGTTAAGAGTACCTACCTATTCACTTCGGTAGTTTTGCTGCGACCTAATCTTGTTGTGATTGCGGACCGTCGGCTTATAGCTACGCGTTGCACAACTTCCTCGTGGGTCTTATAATGATAGCGGGCTGGCCTTCCACTTTTTCTTCACAATCGTTCAACACGGCATGTCTACCTCCCTCAGCTGTTCCCCGGTACCTCCATATCCTCGGCTTCTTATTTCTCAGTGCCAAACCTAACAGGGTCTGTTTCACCTGCATCAAACATGAACATGTTAGTGACCTCTGTCTCCCCGTTGTTGACTAGGTGCGTTTGACGCGAGCTATTCGGGGCAAAAAATGAAATTATATCGGCGACTTCTTGTGTGCAAGCCCATACAGATGCAGATGTGCTTTACGTGCTGGCTTGCAGAGGTGTGTACGCTAGCAGTAGTTGTAGATGTATTCGTTAATATGTACATGTAGGCGTTAACTAGTATGAGCCCTGAGACGTGTGCGGCAGTAAGTACAGTTAAGTGCCGACGACAGAGAGGTGTCTTCAGTACGCAGGCTGGAGCTTCATCATATGCGTGTGGTTTCTCATGAGCAGTAGCAACAGTTCTGTAGGCGTAAACCCCAGTTGGTGCTCCCTCCTCTTCTGTTGTAGAGGGGTGGTGAAAGGAACCTCTACGGTGAAATCAGGAAGCCTGGAAATGAAGCGTTGAGAGCCTCGGGATTATCAGCTCAACAGTGGGGACATTCCGGCTCCTGGCTATCATCTGTCCTGTTAAGTGAGTTGAACTAAACTGAGTGCATTTATACTTCTTGCTGCCTTCTGGGCCGTGTGTGGACCAGACGTTAAGGCAGAAAGAATGCGGTATTCTGGAGGGAATTTGAAAGGAAATTCAACAGCTGAAGCGTCAGCATAAATTTCTTTCCCGGCTCCCTAAAAACTTGGCCGCGGTTGAGAACTCAGCTAAAATGGTCGACCGGGTGGGATGTGCAATGCCCGGAGATAAACATCACATTTGTGCAACGTATGACGTCCCTGATAATCGATTGCACGATCGGATGCTCCCAGAAGAGATTACAGGAGAAGTATACGTCGTACGGAAGGCAAGTCAGGAGCGGAAGTTCCAAAAAGCAGTCGGCCCGACTGGCAGAAATGTTTTATCTACGGCCGACATGGGCACGCGGCAAGTTGGTTTCCGATATTCGCTCGGAAAAGTGCACATGTCCATACGTCAGTGGTGCATCCGTCTCATGTTCCTCTCAGTTCTTAATGTGGGGTAAACGTATCACATTATGCCTTTTGTGAAAGCACGCGTTTCTGGTGGTGACCACAATTGCCTGCAGGGTTCCGGGGCCATATATGGCCCGCCTGTTAAAGAATCATACACTCCTGACAGCTTGATGTTATTGCCGTGTCCGTTATCCGTGTTTCAGCCGTTAGTGGACGACCACTTCACATCATAGCTTGCGTTTGCGTGTCTGTGCAGTTAGGGAAGCTTGCTTGAACGCTGAGATCCTTAATCGTCCCCAAATGACCACTTCATATTATTTTGGGAATCGACTGTTTAATCGCCACTGGGTGTATTCTACCCAGCCGTACTTATATTCAGCGAACGTTTTTCTTTTGAACCGGCTTACAAAACACTGTCGGGTCTTGTTGGGGCTCCAAATTGACGGCGTCTAGTCAGTGGGAAAGCGAACGCGTAGTCCGAATATATAATGGACAATCGGATATGCACTGGACCGCCACACACTAACAGCCTGAAACAGCTTTCCTAGAAAGCAGTCAAAATATATATCCAAAAGGCATCGAACAGAGATGACGCACTATGGATCAGGAACGAACGGTATATTTCTATCAGCTTGTGACAGTATGATAAGTAGTTCGTTACGGCTTCATCTGAGACCAACGGTAACAACCAAGAGAAATAGAAAAGCAACGCGAGACAGGTTCCAACACACTCGGCTGCACTCAAATGCGCCCTGCAGTTGGAAAAAGGGTGGAATCTTGAAGTGCTTCGCACGACGATAGAAAGTGGAAGTGGGTTCGTATCACGCCTCTCATGTCAGACGTATACAAAATCAGGCCCGCAGAGCAGGCAGGCGATAACTCACGGTAGCAGCCTGGATCCTCGGAGAAGTCACACGATTGGTGATTGCCGGAAACGGTAAAACATTTCCGAAAGCATTGTTCCTCAGTTTGTAACGCATGTGGCGCACAAATTACCGGAAGTAGTCGGGTGGCACTAGTCGACGTTCTGGAGTTGAGGACAACCGCCTGGACGCACTCACGTTGTGCGACACAGTATTGACTTAAGGGAGTAAGTCTAGTTCGGCAGGCCGCTGATCGCTTACCAATACATTTATGAGTGCAGCTGGGAAAAGTGTTGGCTGGAACTTTGAAGAAGTGTGACATTCAACCGTCAGCCTCATCGTGAGGTTCCCGAGTAGTGTTAGTCGAGAAAAAGGATGGCTGCTTGATGTTGTAATCACCATCATCATTTAACTGCAGCGACCAGGAAGTGTTGGTTTCCACTGCCACGGATCCACGAGACTACCGATCAAGTTCCGGGAGCTGTGTGGTTTAGCACACTCAGTTTGGTGTCCGGTCACTGGCAAGTGAAAGTGAAGCCCGGTGACCGTCTAAAAACCGCATTCTTGATACCATCCTTTTCCTATGAGTTCGATCTTCTGCCACTCGGGTTGACAAATGCGCCAGTCAACTTCCATGGTTCAGTGAAGCAGGCGCATGAGGATGTAATCTACTAAAAGTGTCCGGTCGACTGAGGCGATGTGATAGCACACGGACGCTTTGTTGACGAACACTTGTCCAACCTATCAAATGTCCGTTCAAAGTTGAGTGGAGCCGGATTAGATTTGAATCTAATGGAATGTTCTTCTATGCAGACTGAGGTGGAGAACTTGGGGAGTCACCTCCAGAACTTGTGGGTATTGTGGTCCCAAATGGTGGACAAGGTGAAAGGATGTCCAAGTCCTCTGAGTGCCAGCGAGGTTTATAATTTCTTTATGTTAGCCTCTTTTTATCGTCGACTTGTTCCTGGGCTCCATCAGGTTATCAAAGCCTTAACAATGTTGACAAAAGAAAGACCTTCGTTCGGGTGATACGAATCGTACCAAAGTTCGTCTGATCAATCGCGAAGTATCTGGCGCACTGCCCTCAATCTAGGGCTTCCAAGTATTAAGGTAGGTGAGATGTTTATCTTGGGAACTGACACTAGTGAAGCCGCCACTGTAGTTGTACTGTTCCAGATATACGGTTACAATATCGAGCGCGCCTATCCTCATTGAAGCAAAAGATTCGACAGAACTGAGATTTTTGTATCACTAGGAGAAAGACACTTGCCCGGGTGTATTTTGTCAAACACTCTTGTCACTATCTCCTAGGAAGCCCCTTCTCAGTTAGAATGGATCATTCATCTCTCCAGTGACTGGGAAGTTTCGAAGACCCGGAGGGCCAAATAACCAACTGGCGAGGGTTTTCTACAACAGTGTGATTCTTAATGCAAACAAAGGTTCCCTCTACGCCACACAAATGCCGATGCGTTGTCCAGGAGACAGAATCGCGGTCACGGATTCCTCTCTTCACGCACAGGTGGTTACCGTATGATGATTCGCATCAGACCAGAGGAGGGTAATCGGTGAGCAGGCATTTAAAACGATGATGCTGAGCTGCCGATCATATATGAGCATCTAAAAGAGGATGGTCTACGTCCGGCCATCAAAGAGATGGCAGGGTGTAGTCGGGAGGTGCGATGTTCAAGGCCGCTGTGGCGCGACTTCTATACAGCTCATGATGTTCTTTACTACCAATACGGCCCTGAATATTATGCCTTGTTTATAAACCACGAGTCAGCCGTTAACATGGTCTCCAACGAACTTCATGTGGACTTGGACCATGCGAGTCGGAACACACTGAAAGCACTCACGACGCAGCGTTTCTGGTGGCCTCATCAACAAACAGATGTCAGGAATGTGTGCACCAATTGTAGTCTGTGTAAACCGCTATCGAGTATGTTGACGGGGTACCCGAACAAGATAATAGAAGTTAGTACTGTTGGACCACTACCAAAGACCGGCTATGGAATTGGATGCATCCTATTGACGGTGGATCAGTTCACTAAGTGGCGCGAAGCCATAATAGTGCCGAGGGTAGACGGTGCAACAACCGCCGATTTGATGTTTGATCACTGTAATATCCCAAACGTTCAGACCCGAGCAACAGAACACATAATTTTCAACGTTCGTAATCGAAGCACAATAAGGTTTATTTCACACAAAGAGAGAAAAGTCACAAGGCGACGAGGAAGGTGTATCCACACAACACAGATATCGAAGGAGGTCATTTTACACTGTTTTTGTCCATATATATAGGGGACCACACGGTCCGGAAACAAACCACCAGTCAGTAATGACCCCATGTCCACTGACCGCTGACTTCAGCCTCCGGTCGGCCAACTTCTCCAGCCCGGTCCACGGAGGTGGCAAGTCCGCGTTTTTGAGGATTTGAAAGAAAACGGAAGGGAATGTATGTGGTAAAACAAAATGGCGGCGCACTGCGTGCTAATACACTACTCCCTCCTGTCGAAAGCACTGGTCGCAGTGCTTCTGCCTGTCCACCATCTGGTGGTACATTGCACTCCTCTGCTACTTTCAAACCATCCCCAGTGGTCAGTCGATCTTGTCCTATAGTATCCGGCTTCAACCAATTAAAATGTACCGTTCTGAGCCCAGACCGACTGCCGTTTGTTTCACGTGTGGTACAGGTGGATTCAGACATGAGTTCGTGCACAATGTATTGTCCCTTACATTCGCGAAAAAGTTTTGCAGAATGTCAATTTCCGGTGCTTCCGCACGTAGTCAGACTTAATCACCAGGCTGTAAAGAGCTCCCATATACTTTTCCATCATGATAATCCTTTTGTCTCCGCTGAGCCGTTCGCAGATGTTCATGTGCCAGCATGTAGGCCTTTGACAATTTGCCGCGTAGCTGGATGCAGTAATCCGACTTCAGAAGATTGTCTTGTGGCAACCGAGGGACCAGCAAATCAGATGGCGGTCGCATCTCCCTTCTTGTTAACATATAATGTGGTGACTGCGCCGTAGTGGCATTCTGATCGAGGATCAAATTTTGAGAATGCGTTGATACATGGAATTTGTAGAATATTAGGCCCACGGAAAACATGCACAGGCGCTTATCATCCAAGGGGCGATAGCGCTGTGGAACGCGTTCGCAGCTTCAGAAAACACAAGATCCGGGGACGGAGCCTTATCTGGGTGCCTGCTCGCATATCGTTTGAGCGTCCATTTATTTACAGCAGATTCACCACATCATCCGTTGACAAGAAGGGGAATGCGGCTATCATCTGATTTGCTTGCTTCTATGCTGCCGCCAAGTAGCACACTGACCTTGGATTAATGCCTCCTGTTAAGTGACAAATTTATGATAGCATATACGTTAGTACGTAAACACCCGCAAACGGACCGGCGGATACAAAAATGTTAATACGATCAGGAAGCATATGAAAGCCCTTAACAACCTGATGATAAAGTCTGACTACGTCCGGGGGCGCCGAACACTGGAGTTCCCAAAAATTGTTCCGTGAACAGAAAGAACCACACATTGTACACGAGATTATTGCCGAATCCACTTGTGCCATACGTTAAGCCGAGTACAGCTGATCTTGTCTCAGATTGGTACAATTCAAACAAATGAAGTCCGATACTGCAAAACGATATCGACCGAGTGATACGGACGACTTGGAAGTAGCTATATCGCCAGATGGAAGAAAGCCAGAAGCGCTGCGGCCAATGTCTCCAACGGGAGGGCGGAGTGTAACAGTATGCAGTGTGACGCCATATTGTTTCACCACATGTCCTCCAGTTCGCTTCCTCTCAGGTCCTCGAACACGCATGCTGGTCGCGTCCACGCGCCGGGCTGAGGAGGATGACCAATCCGCGGTCCGTGAACGCGAGACCTCTTCTGGTTGGTCGTTTATAGTGTCGCGTGCACACTATTCGCCATAGTAAATATGATCCCAGCATTTTTTCTCATTTAGCGTGTGAGATTACGCTCTGTTTTCTTGATCTCTTGAATACCAGTCGTGCGAGGAGAAGTTCCGTGGCGGATGGGTACGCAAAACCTTGCTTCGGCAGAAGAGTTCACAAGATTGTCCAATTTCTAACATTTTCCAACATTCGACGGAGACGTGCGCCGGAGTCTGCTCAATCGTTCGCTGGATCTTGCAACTTTCTGTCCTGCCTCGCCAAAGCCGACTTATTTCAGCATTTTCCTGATGCTAGCTACAATGACGAAACACTCTTTGGATTTGTTTGGACGTTCTCCTCAGAGTGACCTTGAATTTTGTAAGAAAAGCGACGCACATAATACAGCGTGTGCTTCTACTGAGTCACGTGTTCTCTCTACCGATGCTATTGCCTGTGGGTCTCAAGATTGATTAAGCTCAAATAGACACAACAGAACCCTCTTCAGATAGATCTCATCGAAAAGGACATGAAAACCATGCTTTCACATACTGTCGAGCGCCACGGACGCTGAGGCAAGTGCAAAAATTGCTAGCAACAGCCCTGTGTTGTTGAAACGTCTTCTTAGCTAGTTCAATCCCAGCTGTCTTCAGGTTTATGACGGTTTCGTTTGACCGCATCTAGCATATGGAGCTGTAATTTGGCCACCACACTTCTAGAAGACAAAGTTGCTACTGTAGACTGTACATCATGCTATTATAACAGCTCAAAACCATGAAACTTGGTCCCTCAACTTTTGGAAGGTGTCACGTTGGCCGCTAATAAATTGTTGTCCGAATGGCACGGATGAGATTCACCAGACAAACATCGGCCTTCGACTCTATCAGGCTGCAGGACCCCCTTGTATCGGTGAGACTACGGATGGGCCGTCCACATATGGCATTCTTGGCTACGGGTAGCTTTACGTTCTGCGACAAGGCAACCGTCGAATGGATAACCTGGTCCAAGTTTGAATCTTTGCAATCAAATGTTATTGGAATCCAGTTCACGCAAACCAACCGAACTGATAACAATGTTAACGCACCCCCCGCAATGTAAATTTTTGACTGCGTCCTCGGGTCTGTGCGTCAATTTTGTAGTTCCTCCTTGACGGTTGAGCGACACAATACACTTCAAATTCAGAGCCATAGTTACACAAGAAGCTGGCTGTGAATGCTTCAATGATTCTACTTTAATAGCCCTATCCAGTTCGATGAGCAGTTTCCTTAGGAACCGCTCGCAAACCTTCCGAGAGTCACTGCCTCTACCAACCGCTCCAGAACCTGTTCGGCCTGTTCTCCAGCGTACTACTTTGGGAAACCCTGGCAGGTTAGACGCTCCAGCTGTCGTGCAAAGGTCTGTATATCCTCTGTGTGACTTGGACAAAGTTCGTTGATACCTCTAACCGTTTACTCCGCTTTTTACGATCTGATCCTGCAACTGAACTGTATGCAAATCTCCAGCCAGAACATCCAACAATGCGGTTTGCTGATAGGCGGGTTCAGAGGTAATCACTCGCAGCCGAACCTGTAGTTTCCACCTTCAATTCCATGAAAAGAACATCACAAAATAATCAGGGATTCACCCGGACAGAAATTTGTGAACATACTTTCAAATCACTGCATGAAGCTGTGTGTACATCGTCAGTGCCAGCTTTTCGGGACCTTCCATCGAAAGCTGGGTTCCCGTTCTGGATGCCGACACATGCGACAGAGCAGTTGGAGCGGTTCTCGAGCAACGAGCTCAAAATGGTAGGGAACGACCGGTAGCTTGTGGTAGCCGATGTTCAAGTAAATGTGGGAGCAACTGGTGTACGACGAGGAAGGAAATGTTTGCACCAGTATTTCTCGTGCATTATTTCCTGGAAAAAATTTCTATCGTGCGTGCGGACCATCAGCCCTCCGCTGAGTGAAAACTTCAAAGAACCAGAGTGGTAGCCTCCCAATGGCAGAAGGTCCTACAGAAATAGGACCTCCTATCTGAGCATCGACCCGGCGGAAAACATTTGAATCCTGACCCATCATCAAGGCACCCTGTGCATAATCACGTCTTGCACTATGTAGCACGTAGTGCTGATCAACCTACAGAGACTAGCCGCTGGCTGCAGGCTCAAGCAGAAGATACTGAGACTGCGCTAATCTATGTAGGATGCAGAAATAATGATGCTAGAACAACGATGAAGAATATAGTGGGGGAAATTACGAATCTCGCTGCATTTGGGCACTGTAAAAACGGATCACGATGGCGGGTGGGGTTTTATTTAGCCAATACAGACTCGCCTAATTGAGAAGGGATGTAGCTCTTCCGTCTCTAGTACAAGACGTCCTGACGAACTTGCAACTTGATGTCGGGCATGCAGGACTGAATAAACTGGAGGCGGTTGCACGGAGATCATTTTGCTGGCCGCGTCAGTGGGAAAATATCAGGTTTTAATGCCAATCGTGCAAGCAATGCAGCACTTTCCAGACCCTCAAGTAGGAAGTCAGCTTCAGTTGTGAGTCAAAACTACAGGACACACTATCCAGTTGGTCGCCGTAGGCCTTGTGGGGCCGCTACCTGGAACACGCCAAAACGATCGGTACACCTCGGTTCTCGCAGACATCTTCACCAAATGGAGCGAAGCAGCTTCGCTTGCAAAGACGGATACATTGGTGTTAGCAACGACCACTGTCGACCACTGTGCGTGACACTGGGACACCCACATTCATGTCCACTCAGATCACTTCGAAAGCTCACCGACCGGCAGAATGTGTATGCCGTCAGATGCGTAATACGCAGACAACTAATCTGCTGTCTAACGCCTGTCGAGAACAGCCCGCTTGAAACGGTTTGCTATATAGCTTACTAACAAGATCATTTAGCACTTGGCTTGTGACACCCAACATTATTTTAATGACGTGTTTACTCATGTATATGCAATGCCCAAATTGCTAATAAATGTGCACTCGGCGCTTAATAATAAGTCCAACAGCACGATGACATGTGAGCTTACGTTGTCACGCACATTTTGTGCGGCCCTCCAAACCGTCGACTCAATTACCCGTTTACCCGAATAAATCTCGAGTGCATAGTAAAATACCACAACAAACAATAGATAGGGTTATATATTCCAGTAATCATAGCTAAAATAATAATATCGAACTAGTTCTTTGTCAAAAATTCCCCATACACCTTGCCTGTCATGGTAAATGTTATAACCCCATATTTTCGCATCTAACGTGTGGAATTACATTCTCCCTCCCGATTCCCATTTTATCCATTGAGCGAGGGAATGTCTCTGCGACGGATGGACGCAGGGAACTTCGTCCGAGCTGAACGGTTAAGGAGATGTTCAACTTTGTGACGTTTTCGAGCAATCGGCGAAATCCTGCGTTGGAATCTGCTTGATTTTGGGATTCTCCGCCATGCATCGCCAAAGCCGATCTATCTTGACAATTTCCGGACGCCAGTTTTATTCCCTAACGGCAAATATTCCAAAGGTGCGTTTGGACACCCTCCCGGAGCGACCTTGAAATGTTTGAAAAATCGCTCATCATACAACCTTGTAAACAGTGAATTAGTGTAACATCCCATTTTTTGAGACTGAATCGGTGAAATAAGCGAACTACCTATTTCTCTGTTGCGTGCGTGAAATTTCCATAAACTACAGTCGTGTCCTCTTTGACCACGTAATTCTTGCAAGAAACTTCACGTTTGTGCTACTGTTAAATTATTCGTTTATGTATGGTTTGCAAATATCCACAGTGATCTCGCGTAACCAAGCGTGCTTCTCACATATGCGTTGGGAAATATATATTATCTATCTATTTATTTAATAGATGGAGCGAGGTCAAATTATTTCTTAATCACATATTCCTACATTTGAAACAACCCTCACAGGCAGTTAGATCCAATAGAAATACACATCAATTTCGAGGAAGCTTAGACAATTTTCTGACATTGACGAACGTTTCGTACATTTTCGAACTTTGTCTGTCTCAGTGCGATATCATTAAAAACGGACCTAATAACATCTGAGGGAAAACCCTCCGTTTCACATGATGTTACGTCATTTAACTTTCGGTGCGATCAAGGCCACAATTTTTGCCATTAAATACATTTATCTGGGTTACGGAGCTTATTGATTGATTTTCAATTATTATCTCATTTTCTTGTGTTTTGTAATGTTCGAAACCTGCACCTCAACAAGGAGACACGGCTACAGTTAACAAAACTTAGTGTCAGTTTACACACACTCACTGGTAATCACCCAATCATCCTGTTACGCTCCTACCTCACACTGAATGATAACTAGCTGTATATGGTTATTGGTCAGTGTCCACAAGATGCGCATGCCAAAACTGCTCACGAGCGTGAGTGGTTGAGCGTTCAGATTTGATAATTCGGTCGACCTAATGTGCGGTCAATGGCGCAGTGGTTAAAACGGTTGCCTCAAGATTGGAATGTCCGGAGTTTAAATCCCGGCCCTGGCAAGGATATGCACTACTGACGAGCTCTAATGAGAACGAAACTCGAGTTTAATGCTCCTTTTCGTAAGAGGCTGGCTGGGAAGTCTATCTGAATGCGAACGCTGCAATCAAATGTGAGTGATGGTCAACTTGAAATTGAAACAAATCCCCGACTACTCATCAGAAACTGTTAGAGAAAACGACCTGTTTCTACCATATGAAGGTATAAAAACCTGCCACTGCAACCCGTGTTTCATCCCCTCTTAACAGACCACGTGGTAATGTTTTTGTATTGACAAACACTTTTCATTCTTTATATCGGCCGTGTATAGCAAACCGACATTAAAATTTGACAGTAATCGTGCACTAGGATAAGCGGTTAATCATCCTGTTGTTGCTTTTTATGATAACCACTGTCTGCTGATGACACGTTTCATTAAGTAACGGAAAGTTAATATTTTTGCATGAAAGGCTCGGCCAGAAGAACGAATCATCCCCCAAATATCTTCTGAAGGCCTTCGTAGAAGAGAATGACACTGAGTGGGACTTGGCCACGCCGAAATGTCTGTCAACTCACTGTAGTGTTATTCTTTCGTCGACTGACAAACCCCCACCTTTCTGTGGACAGACTGTGAAATGAGAATGAACTCAGATGCCCGATTATGGGTCAAGCAATAACCAAAACCATCACTTGCACGATATGTGGGCTAAATTCTTCATACAGTCCGGCGAGCTCACCAAATTACACAAACACATGGGAGAACTAACCACATGCAACATGACTATTACAACTGGAGGACATTTGTAGCTTCCCTGAAGGTTGGCAAAAGAGTGTGACTACACAACACGGTTTCGAGCCCGGAAGTACCAGTGAAAGCGGATAAGCAATGGAAAGGCCTATATGCTATCCAGCGAAAAAGGGTGCAAATGTTAGTTGTAGCTTCAACACAGTTAACAACAAACAAACGAAGATGCTACACCTGGGAAAAAATCATTTATGCGGTCGAATTTCGTGATTGGCTGTTGGATAAATCCGTTGGTGGGTCAATAAATGCCGGAATTTGGATACATGTAAACTGGAACCATTTATAATTTTTTTGGTATGGAAGTGTATGTTCACACCGAGGAAGGCAACATAAATGCATTGATTTGTATAGTGGCAATTGTAAACATTTATCTGCATGCCCATGCATGTGCATATCAGACTATGTCGACTGAAGCGCACGTAATAGTGAGTTGATCCATATGAACACAATCAGCGGAAAAGTTCGCGTAAAACGCGTGAAATCACAGTCACTACGCCGGTGAATTGTGGTTGGCTGCTTGTTACCATATACGCACGATTGCTGCTCGATGTCACTGAGATGATTAAGTAAGGTGTAATATCACCGTGCAAGGCTCGAAGATGCAGGATGGTGCGAACTGAACGATATGTGTGTGTTTGTCGATTGGATGCATCAGTTAGGCCATAAGGCAAAATTGTGGCCGGAGCCGAATCACGCATTCATTCGTGGTTTGGCAAATGTGTCTACGCTGACTACTTTCATTCAATACGTACACCGCCTTTTGGCTAGCCCCGAGGTGAATTGTGGTTTGTGCGTTCACCATTTGTTTGACTTGATTTCTCAAGCACCATTCTGCTAACACTACACACAATTGTGTGTGTATTGTTCGGACGCCTGCTGAACGGACCATTTGTCTCGTGCGCAATGTAGCCACACTTCTCAGTATTCACTCAGCACACCGTCAGGAGTGGTTGCATATTCCGTCCTGCCACGTACTTGTCCTGGTTACGTGAAGGAAGGAGGGTATATGGCGGACCACATCTATTCAGAATGTTTTTAATAATAATAATATATATCCCTCAACGAATATGTGAGAAGCACGCTTGGGTATGCGCGATCACTGTGTGCGTTTGAATGAAAACGTGTTTTGTGCACTAGGACAGGTAATTTGTGCAGCGAATCTCCCTGTCGTCGACCGCTCCATCAGATCATAAAGAAGAACTGCAGCAATGCGGGGCAATGATATGCTGGAAATAAATAATATATATTTCTTAACGCATATGTGAGAAGCACGCTTGGTTACGCGAGATCACTGTGGATATTTGCAAACCATACATAAACGAATAATTTAACAGTAGCACAAACGTGAAGTTTCTTGCAAGAATTACGTGGTCAAAGAGGACACGACTGTAGTTTATGGAAATTCCACGCACGCAACAGAGAAATAGGTAGTTCGCTTATTTCACCGATTCAGTCTCAAAAAATGGGATGTTACACTAATTCACTGTTTACAAGGTTGTAAGATGAGCGATTTTTCAAACATTTCAAGGTCACTCCGGGAGGGTGTCCAAACGCACCTTTGAAATTTTTTGCTGTTATGGAATAAAACTGGCGTTCGGAAATTGTCAAGATAGATCGGCTTTGGCGAGGAATGGCGGAAAATCCCAAAATCAAGCAGATTTCAACGCAGGATTTCGCCGATTGCTCGACAACGTCACAAAGTTGAACATCTCGTGAACCGTTCAGCTTAGACGAAGTTCCGTGCGTCCATCCGTCGCAGAACCATTTCCTCGCTCAATGGATAAAATGGGAATCGGGAGGGAGAACGTAATTCCACACGTTAGATGAGAAAATATGGGGTTATAACATTTACTACGACAGGCAATATATATGGGGAATTTTTGACAAAGAACTCGTTCGATATTATTATTTTTGCTATGATAACTGGAATATATAACCCTATCTATTGTTTGTTGTGGTATTTTACTATGCACTCGAGATTTATCCGGGTAAACGGGTAATTGAGTCGACGGTTTGGAGGGCCGCATGAAATGTGCGTGACAACTAAATATCACATGACATCGTTCTGTTGGACTTATTATTAAGTGCCCAGTGCACATTTCATAGCAATTTGGGCATTGCATATACATGAGTAAACACGTCATTAAAATAATGTTGGGTGTCAAAGGCCAAGTGCTAAATGATCTTGTGAGTAAGCCATATAACAAACCGTTTCAAGTGGGCTGTTCTCGACAGGCGTTAGACAGCAGATTGATTGTCTGCGTATTACGCATCTGACGACTAAATGTTTTTCGGACCACACTCAAAAAGGTCGTCAGGTGATACAGAGAGTTTGAAGATGGACATCGTGTTTGTTAACGTAAGATAGCTGTCCAAACCCTTTTTAAAACGCTGAATGTTGTTACTGGCTCTGACCTCACTTGGGAGTTTATTCCAAATGTAGGAATACTTTACAAGGAAGAAGTTTGCACGTATATTCTTCCGGGATATCGGGGTTGGCAAGGTGAAATCCTTATTTCTTAGACTATATGGAGGGCTGTGTTGTAAGCGTACGGTGATCGCTGAAGTAATCGCATCCGAATGTATGAGTTTATACAGCAGCGTCAAGTTCAACTTTAGTCTACGCAGCCAAAGTGGATCAATGCCAAGTTTTCCACAACGTTGTCTATAGGTGAGCGAAGAGGAATATCCTGATAAGCTTTTGGTAAACGATCGTTGAAGGTTTTCTAACACAAGCCTGTCGGACTTGCGTAGGTGGCAGTAAATGAAGGTGCAATACTCGAGTTGAGGCCGAGCACACATTTTGTAGAGCGTCAGCTTCGCAGCTGGTAGGTTGAACGCCTTTTTGATGCAGCCTATTGTTCTTTTAGTTTTTGCTACCTGGAAGCATACTTGTTCAGAGAAATTGAAGGAGTTTGAGTACCGTATTCCAAGATCTCTGACCGAAGTGGCTGTGTCAATATTACAACCATTTAGTGAGATGGAGCCATTGGGTATTTTACAACCATAAGTGAGGATGTTCGATTTGTCTGCTGAGAACGACATCAGCCATGTTCTGCACCACAACTGCAAGGAGGCTAAGTCCTGTCGTATATCTTGTAGACAGAAATGGATACTACTGCCCTGGCGGAATGTGTAAACGATTTTGATATCGTCAGCAAACAGAAAGGGCTTGCCATGTGTAATAACGTCGCACAGATCATTTATGTACATTAAGAAGAGCAACGGACCCAGAACGCTTCATTGGACCACCCCACTAGTTACTGCTTTTTGTGTTGAATAGTTTTCTCCTATTTTGACTGTTTGAGTGCGACCTTCGAGGTACGACGACAGCCAGCTATACAAGGGATCTTGTATGCCAAAAGATGCTATTTTGATCAAGAGGCGCTTATGAGACACACGATCAGCCTAAAAGAACCACGAACGGTCCGATGATTATGTCAAGGTTTGTAGTGTTATTTTGATATTGCTGAGGTTTGTTTGATGTTGAAAGGTCGCCCTACGCTTCGCTCTCTTCCCCAAATGAAATACATTACTCATCCTTGTTCCTATACCACCTACGTTGACCGTTTCCCTTATTCTTATTTAATGCGAACCCTGTAAACTTCTGAATGCCGAAATTATACATTTTTCTTCCCTATTTTTCCTTAAGTAACTTATGATTCCCGTCGTTTCTTGATGCATGAACAGTCGTTTTGCTCTGACCCAACCAATGACCATTTGTTTGAGTGAACTCAACCCGTTTTATCGTCCACCATTGTTGATCGGTGCCTGGTTGTCGACTGTTGCGCAGGCACTTTCTTTCTTTGATTTCTGAGGATTTTCATATTCGAAGTGAGAGACAATTTTCTTGTACATTGGTTCAATTAGTACCGTATTAAATCCAGTTATTACGAGCGCCTTCTCGTTTACCGTTCCGAGGATAGATTTTCTCTGTCGTTGAATATTGAGGGGCATTTACTGGATCAACAGATTACGCGTAACTCGGTGTGAACTTGAATCGTGAGCGAACGTTTCGATACGAGCACTCATCTCACCTTTCACCACAGAGGGTTGGAACTTGCACTGCAACATTTTCACATTAACTTCTAATTATGTTACTGAGTTCTGGGGTAGAGGCAAACACGGCGTCATTTCAATCGCTGCCCGCTTTACTTCGGCAGTCATTCGTTCCATGTTTGCTCGTAATGTGTTTGTTCGCACATTGATACCATGCGCTACCTCTGAGGAAGTGTACCAAGTGTAAAGCACGCTCTGTTACCATTCAGAGCATTCACAAAAGATAAACGGATTTCCTGTAAATCATCCTTAGAGACATCTCCTCCTAACCCACTTCCTCCAAGTAGTTGATCCCGAAGTAAGGTCCTCTCACCATTGTCGTTGTGGGTGATGATTTGTTCACCATAAGTATTGCAGCGGATGGGTCTTAGATGCTCCATTGTGGATCTGCATGTCAGAACTGAGAAGGCTCACGTTTATTTTTTTGCACTGGCGTCCACTTCACTGTCATCCTCCGTGAATCTCGGTTGTTTACTAGTAATTGGTTAACAAATAACAACAATCAATTTACCTTGAACGTATGGGGGGTAAACCCACATTTATTATGTCGTCTGTGGAGAGCAGGTTACCGGATGTTTACTGGACTTCCATTTATCTGGCATGTTCAAAGTCAACTGCAATGAAATATAGCTACGTTTGTTTCATGGTAGCTTAAATTACTTGTCGTAACCAGTATGGTAGCTGGTAACTTCGGATCGTCTGTACTCGACTGCATGTGTTTTTCTGCGTATATCTGTAATGCGCATTTCCAGGCAGTCGTGGGAAAACCGCCGTTATTCCAGCATCATCCAGTCAGCTGCTGCTGTTAACGACGACATCTTTGTTGTCGTCGGTCTCAATTTCACCTACACATTAACATTGTCATCTATCCACTTGTGGAAGTCTGAACGTTTTCCTCAGTTTCAGGTGAAATTGTTCATGTCAGCGGAATAAAAGTTCACTGGCACGTTTTGTTGGTTCGTGTAAAACGTGTGCAAAAGCGGAGTAACAAGTGAAATTGAAGGCGAAGTACAAAGGAAACATACACAGAGTACTAAGGTTACCGACAGTAACGCTGTTTGGTATCCGATTGGAAGGTACAGTCACCAAGTTGGACAGATATTCGTTCACATTCCAATGTTTGCAGCAGGACCGCCAACCACGAAGGGGGTGGTTATCAACGGCATGACTGATCTGCAACGTGCAGACCACAACTGCAACTTTGACGACTTAAAGTGTGAAACTGGATGACAACTTCATCAGCATTCATCAGTGGTGTGTCATACGGCATGCGTAACAGGCCGTTTGCAAACCAAGACCAGTATAATGTCCACCAGATATTGCTTTTGAAGGGCGACCACTGGGTGTACTCGTCGAA
This sequence comes from Paragonimus westermani, assembly GCA_008508345.1. Classification (NCBI taxonomy): domain Eukaryota; kingdom Metazoa; phylum Platyhelminthes; class Trematoda; order Plagiorchiida; family Troglotrematidae; genus Paragonimus; species Paragonimus westermani. Next base: position 4,962 of record QNGE01007401.1, on the reverse strand, counting down.
GTACGAACGTCACTCGGCATGGATCTCGCCAAAGGTTTGATTATTCGTAAGAGTGTTGTAACTGCTCCTCAGGGAATTTCACAGTTTGATTCCCATTCTTTCAAACATTCTGTCACAATGGGGACTGATATACACTGCCCTGCGGTTGACCAACTGCTAGAACATGTGTCACTGAGAACAGCGCCACATAAATAAAGAACATAACACGTGGAAAACACTTACTACTTTCACTGTATTGTCCCAAGTATATCATCTTCAGACCGGTCGCTGGAGTCCATCGTTGAAATGTATCGCCGCTCCCAAAGATTGACAGTTCTCTTCGATGGCACTTGCATTGAAGTCTCGTATGTTCGTCGACTTCGGCACATTCTCAACTTGCTGTGATGAACAATAGGAAGGTACCTGTGGACTAAAGTTGAACGCACTGCCGTACAAAACCATTAGTATAAGAACGCCTGTTCAAGTTGTTTAGGGATCACAATGCCCCACCAAACGCAGCTAAGGCACACCACACTGGACCACTGAGACATAAATCAGCTATATACTGAACATTTTCGAAGGTACAGCATTTTCAATTACTATGCATACTCCCCTCTCTGCATTCACACACATTTGTGTAGTGGCAATAGAGTAGTACTTGAGAAATCACGTCCAAAATACGGTGAACGCACAAATCACAATTCCCCTCAGTGATAAAAGCCTCAGGGCTAGCCAACAACCGGTGTACGTATTGATTAAAAGTAGTCAGCGCAGACACATTTACTCACCCACGAATGAATGCGTCATTCGACTTTGGCCACAAATACGCCGTATGGCCCAACAGGAGCGCATTTCCTTTCGTATTCGCGAAGAAACAAATTCGTGTGGGCAACTGGCTATCCTAGGGGAGAGGTGGATAAAAGCACAGATGTATTTATATGAATACATTCATACACACATGTAATGGTATACAAATATTTGTATATACGTCTATATGTGTGTGCATATATATATATGATTGAGTGTCTGTGGACTTCTATCCATTCATTTCTTTGGCTTTGTTGGTGCATTGTATGATGAATGGTCTGCCTGGCTTTTCATAGCTCAATGAGAAAGTTGCCTTTCCTCCCTATCTTCTTTAGGTTGCACTAACCTGCACTCCTTTACTGCAACGCTTCTTGTATTACGCTTCATAAATCTTTCCCTTTAGTTTAGATCTCTTCATTGCAGCTTCTCTCTGGTTAGTTTCCGAGAGATAAGGGTTTCCTTTCCTTATTAACCAATCAAGTGGCTAACCAGCATTGGCCGGCTGGACACAAAGGCCCCAGTGACACACCTCCCGGTTTTATTCCTTTGAGTTCACACTGGATTGGTGAAACTGCACTTGGTGCATCGCAAGCCAATTGCAGTGATGGACAAGCGCAGGCGTCCTTTGGCTTTGGTCACTGTGACAGGCTAATCCGAATCGGATGCCGCCAACCGTATATATGATTGTGTGGGTAGGTCTATTTATATACCTACGTACATGTGTATATATGTA
>QNGE01007400.1:0-23405 GCA_008508345.1 Paragonimus westermani | reverse complement strand
CACCATTGAATCCGATTAGTCACTACCATTTTCAATATCTCTTCATAGGCATGAAGGTTCGACATGGAAAATGTTGGCGGATTTGGTTACCGGATTGATCGTATTTGGTGTCCGGTTGTTCTTTGAAGTTGGCATTTAGGTTGCAAAATTTTATCATCAATTAAGATGTCATCGTCAACGCGGAGGATGCGGGCTCATTTCTCTATAAACTGATGATGACATCTCAACTGATTACCAAACATTTCCTCTCTAATTGCCAGGTTCTGTGAACATCCAGTCATCTAGAACTAAGGCCTATTTTCCCATACTAGCCTTGTACCGGGTCCTTGATTTTTATGCAATATACGGGATGTTCTTAATGAATTCTTTTAAGACCTCGCTATGTGGTTTGTCGTACATGGTAGATTCACATTAGAGTAATAAATCTAACTCAATTGTGAAAACACTTAGGAAAAATAGGGTCCTTTGAGGATATCTCTAGCAACAGAGAAGTATCTTTTTGGAGTTATTTAGAAAATGGTTGGTCATTCTAGGTCAATTCTGTCTTCCTGGATGAATGAGATGGCGACTAATCAGATTCAGTGACGTGGGTTATTGTTACTTAAGTGAGTTGTTTGTGATGTTAGTACAGTTGGTGATATAGAGTGGAGGAGGCCGTAAAAAAGCTATCTTGCTTACGACCCCTTACTTTCACTTGCAGTTCGGTTGTTTATCTACAGATTGTAAGCATCCTGGTTTTGGTTTGAATCCAGACAGAGTCGTTTTTTGTTATCAGATCCATTCACTTTATTTTGCTTTCTGGTCAGGTTTTGTTATCTTCTCCGTGGTTGTGTGGCAGGTAAGGATAAGTGTTAACTACTGATGTATCAGTGTCTACGACGATATTATTTTCGGTTCATTGAGAAACCTATTCGGAATAGTATTTGTAGTTGCGCGATACGATTGCACTTGTACGACAGTGTTTTTAAATGTTGAATGGAGTACTGAACTTCTTAAGTATTATTGGTCAAAATGCTGACAGCGATTGGTTCTAACTAAGCTTGTGCTCGGTTACCTATGAAAACCAAACGTACAGACGACTTGTTATGAACCGGAACAGTTGAATCAAGAAAATCTTAATAATGCGCTACCGGTAGTCGGCATAACAGACCCCTATTGTCGTTTCTGTTTAGTGGGTGGGACTTTAATTCAAGTTTGAGGTACTGGAGAAGCCTTTCATATTAGTGGCGTAAAATTTTTATATAAGTTATGAACCCTTTTGATAGATTTTCTGGAATATTCCCATCCACCAACGCGGTGAACGACAATACCGGTTCCAACATCATCTAGTTCGGACAATGACTGCTTACAAGCGGATGAGTTGTAAGTGAACGGTTTTTCCTTTCATATGGCAAAACCAGTCCACCGCTGTTGATAATCTCACCAATTTAGAATAGTTGTAAAACAGTGGTGTGATTGTGCAATCTTGTTAATCACATAACAATCTAATTCGCATCCAGCGTCTTGGAAAGTAAATAAGTGCATGGAAATTAACTACTATCTTCAAGGTGTACTACGGAGACCGACGTTTCCCTAAACTGTATTACGATAATCCTGCTAGATGGTCTAGAAGATTCTGAGCACCTACTGTCGTGTGGCTTCAACTGGACCTCCTTTGACGTGCTTTTGTTTCACAAACTGATGTGCCCGATCCTGTTCTTCCTTCTCTGTAAGACGAGCGCGCCAACACTGAATCAGCTCGTCAGAGAATTGGTCTCGATTGGCTTCGAGAAACTTGATCACAAATGCATCCGCGTCCGTAATGATGAATCGGCTGCCGAACACATCGATTTTTGATCCCATTGAGAAGTCGGCCGGACCGTAATAAACCGGATTGTCCACGCTGCTCCCAGGCTTTGCGATGCTTTAATGGAAATACGGTGTTGGATAAATGCACGTTAAAACTGACTGTTGTAAGTCGATACTGTTTTATACTGAGATAAAGAAAACTTATCACGAACTTACAATTAACTAGAAGGTTTTCTTGTCATCACCTAACTATGTCAAGCGCCGTAGTACTAGGGTTGAACTGTATGCATCAGGGGTAAGTGTTAAAAATGTATTACGGCTTAACCTGTAAAGCCCTAACAATCTCAATTCAAACCAACCGACAGCTCTTGATGTCGGACAGCCTAACACTTGGGTTCAGAGTGCAGATGGACTGACATCAAAACAATCTTTCATAGGTTAAACGTCCAGATGTTTGAACTGTTTGTTGTTGATTGGTTAGCATTATAAATTACAAGAGACTGTAGAGTTCGTTTGAAAAAAACCACGTTTTTTCATACACGTTTGTATTTTCGTGAAAGCAGGCATTCAGGAATGATTGTCTGATTACGGTGGAAATTTTTATTGGAAATTTACAATTTTCATAACTGTATTTACGTGGATGTTTAAGTTTTTTCGGAAAATAATGATATAATCTCTCACACGACTACTTGAAGTCAGTTTATTTCGTGAAATTATTCTCCATTCATCTGCGTCTCTATGGGTACATCACTTAGTTTCATAAATTTGGTTAGGTCCTACTCTTTCACTTGGACATACAGTTGATTCATACTTGAAGTCTAACAGTTTAATTACTTTGTAATTTCTCCTAATACCGTATGAAAGCCGGTTTCTTTTGTTGCCGTTTTAACGTTTTCGGGGATCTCAGAATTGTTCCGTTCATCAGACCGTCTTAGTTGACGATAATGAGTTCACAGACTACGCGCAATTGAATGATGGACCTGAGTCTGTTATGGCAGATTTAATAATATAATATATATCTATATATTATATATACTATATATATTATATATATAATATATATACATACTATATAATATGTAATATAGAAAAAGGAATTTTACTTGAAAAAGGAGAAAATGTAAACAGCGATGTACTGCTTGAGTCATTCGAAGCTTATCATAGCCCACAAGGGAATTCCAAGAAGGCTTACGTGAACTTCCTATGAATTCGCTGGGATTTTGGTTAATAAAGTCGAACTGGTGTCTGTGAAGGTTTGTTCAATCCGAGATAATACACATTATGTCGTTGTTGCCTGATGGACCTATCAGAAACAACAATCGATGAGTTTATTTACCAACTGTCACGAGAACCTTCTAGACCATCGAAACTCCATAGCTGGAGGACGCGACATGTCCCGTAATTCTAAATACTAACCAGCAAACTACTCCCGGTGAGTGGTTTGTGAGAAGTTCGCATGCGTACAAATTGCTGTGAACGTTCACGTGCGGTGATATCCCAGTGTATGCCACGAAGTCATCGAAAACGTTAGCAGCACAAGTAAACGTGCTGGAGTTTGAGCCATTTCTCTAGTGACGGGATACACGGGTAGTGAGCTGTATTACATGAGTAGACCAGACCTTGTAAGGTTTTTAAGTGGATTAAACGGACGGTTGATCTCAGTGTAAACACTAGAATGAAGTTAGACTGTTACTCGGTTTCTAAGTTCCTAATAATCAAGGCGCCGACAATTGTCTTGGCATAGGTATGAAGTGGACAGCAAATTACTGCACCGTTGGATAATTATGCCACTCAGTGAGTTGGGTGTTGACTACTCTCTGTCTTTAGAAAGCAGACCTACGGATTCGTCGAGACAGATTAGCTTTTGATTAGTTGCAAACACGCCGCTGTGTAGTTTCTCTCAGTTAGTGGTTAACTATCTGCTAGTAACCCGAGCGACTGTTGTACGATAGCCACTGTTCAAACTTTTAATGCTTGATCAGTTGTGCAAGTAACCGGCGTTTTTCATTAATACGAACTCAACTGCATTGATATCTTCCACGTATTCTTTAAATGATGAAGGAAAAAGTGACGAAACGCTATGGCTCATCAAGTATCATTGTATCAGACAGGCCAAGTTTTCAACAATAGATGAGAATCTGCGGCCTAAAGACACTGCAGTTTCTCATTTCAGCTGCTGTCGAAAGGATTTTAGTAAAGACGAACCATGATTTCGTTATTCTCAGGGACACCAGATAACCCATATTGCATAGTGATAAGGCAGCATTGGCTGTGTTGTTGGAAACCTCTTACAGCCTTCTATGGATTGTCTAAGGAAGCATGTTTGAAAATTGTGAATTTTTAGATTAGTAACTTGCAGTATGACAAGGTGAAGTGCACTCTAGACAGATATTTCCGACCGTCCTCATAAGCTAACACAGTTTCAAAAGAGAAGTGGGGTGGTACTATGTATTCTACGTACCGCATATCTCTTAACTTACCTGTAAGAAGAAATGTAGCGATGGGGTTATTGGATTTAGGAAGTATTGAAAAGCCGACCATAAACGTTTCACGGAAGGGTGAACACCGGACTCCTTGGAAATACCACTCTAAGTAGTGAGTGAACTGCCCACGGCACAGTAGCATAAGATAACGTTGGACCGGTGTTCACAAGCTTAGTACATCATTATCCTCATCACCATCATCATCATCATCAGAGACGTTAATACGGCAGTGAACCACACTGATAGTTAATTGCCACACAACCATAGAGAAAAAAAGAAAACGGTGTATGGGAAGGGAGAACAAAAAAGGAGGGAAGGAGAGCAGAACTAACCACCAAAAATAACTGTGTGTATTCAAACGTTCAAGATCATGGTGCATACTCCTTGCAAACAAACAACCAAGCTGTAAGTGAAAGAATGTCGTCATCAGCAAAAAAGCTTCCTTACAGCTTTCACTGCCCCGCGTCATTAGATGCACTCACCACACAGTCAACTCGAACAAACAATACAACATTCACGCCATAGAGCTCTGCTAGCCTCCATCTCACTTAACGTCTTAAGCCACGGACCGTGTGAGTCGGGAGGTCCTCAGCCCGGGGGACGAACCCGATCCACCGTGTCCGACCTCTTCGTGAAAGATTCATTTTGTCTACGCCGGCTCATCACATATCCACCTCGCATCTTGCGCCAGTAGGCCGCAGCGTTGGCAAGGAGTGTACGGTGTGGCCGTGTTGTATCGTAAATCAGAATTCAAAGCAGGGGTAACGAGTGTAAACTAACACGTATGCAATCTGCCCAGTAAACGTGCACAAAGGACATTGAATCAGTGAACGAGTTAGAATTAAACCAACCATAGTCACGATGTATCACGCGAACGTTAGTAGCCAATCTGACACGGGGTGAAATTTCTGGCCTTGCACACACACACACACACATCACTCCCTTTCCGTCGGCTTCCAATTAGGCCTAGATAAAACGGTCGGCTGATTTCGGAGCCCGTGATGGACAACGAGGATTTGAGGGGTTTGCAACGGGTCTCTCCGTACATGAAGGTAAAGTGGCTCCCTGGGTTAATCGTCCAGCAAATAATTGACGTTGATTGACTTTCTCATTGTTATCCAACTCAGATGTACCGGGTCCTAGGGTACGCTTTATGGAGATCGGCGTTGAAAAGCTTGTTTGCCCTTTGTTGTGTGACTGATTCTTCAAGCGGACACATTTACAGGGTGCCAGAGTTTTGCTGCCTTGGCCTAGGTCTTTTGGTAAGTCTCCCTCCAAAGCAGCTCGGTATGTTGTCTCCATTTACAGGTTGGTGGACTGCATTAGGTTTCGTACGTACAGCTTTCTCAAACGTAAGTTCAGCCGGCGTTTTTTCGGTCGCTTCATGGTGGCTGGTGCGATAGGTGAATAACGCTTGAAGCACAGAATCCTCCCACGTTTCCCTTTGTGACTGTAATGTCTGTATACACTCCTTCAAAGCGCGATTTAAACGTCCCACTATACCATTACTTGCAGGATTGTAGGGAACAGTCTGCGAATGTTTCATTTCTTATCGACGTGAAAATTTTTCAAACTCATAATTCACACCGATCCAAGACAAACGAGCATTAGTAAATATTCTGTTCACACGAGCAAGGCGATTCTGTACGCCCTACAGCCTCGTGGAGGAACTAGATCTGATTACGTCTGCCCTACAAACGAATGGTTACCCCAGAAGGTTCATAGATATGCACAGTAGACAAAAATTATCACCTGAAGAGATGGTCACTGTAGAGAAAAAAGAGTCTACATAGAGCAGCCTTTCAGGAGTGATTATGTCATGCACCAAACAACACAACAATTAAGAAATTCAATTAAACGAACTTTCAATGCGGCTGAACTCCATGTGATCGCTCGGACTCAGAAGCTACCAGCACCTTCAATCAAAGAAGATCGGCACATCGGTACCAATTCACACTGTGTTTACCAATTTGTACGTAACTGCGGTGAGAGTTACATAGGCAGAACCGGGAGGTGCTTGAGCTCCAGAATGAAGGAACATCTACCAAAATAGGTACAGAAGTCCGTATTACCGGGGAATTGCAATGCTACTGAAACCTAACCCGCTTATTGATTACCTACCCCTCTAGTCTTTCATAAAAAAAGCCCATGCATATTACTGTAAATTTGGTACTGATGAGTCAATACGAAATGCTTGCCTTTACCAGTTTTCCTGTTCTAACTGCTTTGTTCAAACTCATAGTTGACAAACTGAGATCCATTATCGGTGACCATCGCTAAAGTAATCTCGAAGCAGGCAATAAGGTGTTTCATTCAATGAATTATTGTGGTTGATGTGACATCTTCACAAATATATGCCCCAGGCCATTTACTGTAGTAGCAATTGGCGCCCACTATGTTACGTTTATTCCAAGGAGCTCTTGCGAAAGGTCCCATACTATCGATAACCTGCTTTGCCCACGGGCGCATAGGATATTCCACTGGCTGCACAGAGGCAACTGTAGGTTTGATTGATTTGTCAGCATGTTGAAAGGGACGCAATCATTGACAAGATTCTCAATTGACGAAAACATTCGTGATTCCAGGATGTCCCTTATGAGCAGACAGCATAATCTCACGTTTTACACTAGATGGTGGGACGAGCTGTGATCCACGCATGATGCAGTTGTCTATCACAGAAAGCTCCTCTCGCAAGGGGTAATAGCATTTTAGCTCATCCCTGATATTTTTGACACTAAGCAATCCGGTAGAAATATATTGTCTCATTTATTGGAGTTCATCGTCTATTTGCGTATGCTCTCGTAGTCGCTGTCTGGTTACCGCATAAGTTTCAAAATCATCAATGGCAGCCACCATTTCGAATTCGTTCATATCGTCTGTATCAGTTTGTATAGCCGAAGGTAGGCGGGGAAGTGCATCAGCTATTTTATTTTCTGAACCACGTCTATATTTAATTTCGAAGTCATAATTCAATAGTCTGGCATACCATCGGCTGATTCGTAATGGTCTATGACCTTTAGTTCCTCGATTGAGAAGTGTCTTCAATGCTGGATGATCAATTCTCAGAGTAAAACGTCTAACGAAAAGGTACATATGCCATTTCTCACAGACCCAGACACAGGCTAAAGCTCCTTTTTCGCTGGCTGAATATTTACGTTCCGTACCAGAAAGTGCTCGTGATGCGTATGGGATAATGTTTTCCTGTACTTGTTGAATTTGAGAAAGAACAGCTCCTAGACCAACATCGGAGGCATTTGTTGAAACGGACGTACCACATGATTCGTCAAAGATACTGACAACGGGAACGGAAACAATCATCTGCTTCACGTGTGAAAAGGCTTTTCTCTGGGTGTCGGACCGCTCGAGGGGAATATTGGATCTCGTAAGTAATCACAATGGTTAGACGACGGTGACGGAATTCGAATGATGGTAGTATGAGCAGAGTCCGAGGTAACGTTTGAGTTGAAGTAGATTAGTGGGTTCTGGGGCATTTGCAATAGCCTCAGTATTTTGCACGTTGAGGCGAACTCCATCAGATGTAATATGGCCAAAGAATGTTATTTCAGTAACACAGAATACACACTTGTTCATGTTCAAACGCGAGTTAAACTGATTGAGACGATTTAGCACAGAATGAAGATTAAAATCATGTTCTTCTTTAGATTTTCCGGAAACATATCCATGTAAGCAATAGAACTCCGACATGAAGATAAAGACTGAGTCATGAATCTTTGCAAAGCTAATGAAGCCGAAATTTAACCTATTGGTGCAACTTTGTACTGGGATAGACCTGCTATGGTGAGAAAAACAGTGAGATCTGAAATCGGCCGTAATTGACATTTGAAAGAAAGCACTTTTGATGTCAAATTTTGAGAAGAATTTTGTTCCGGCAAGTTTAATTAACAGTTCATCTTGATTGGGCAGAATACATTTTTTTAACCAAAATTTGTTCGTTGAGTGCTCGAAGATCTGTGCACAATCGAATGCTACCGTCTTTTTTGAAAACCCCAGCTAGCGGATTTACCCAAGTCGAGCATGTTTTTGGCTGAGTTATTTCATTCTGAAGCATCAGATTAAAAGCGGTAGAAACTGCTTCCAGATTTGCAAGGAGTATTAGTCACAACCGTGATATGGAGGGCAGTTTTGCATCCGACTTTACACGGATTTGATGGGCCACTTTGACCGCACGACTAGTTGAATCAGAAAATAATTGTGGATATTTATGATGCAATAATGGCACATCGACAGAAGCTATTGTCATACGTTCAATAGAAGGTACCAGGTTCAGAGCAACCACTGCGTTACGACCTAACAATGGTTTTCTGTCGGTGTTGTATATATATATATATACAGTCAGAAGCAGGTGGGGAAAATTCTATACACAGATGAAGTAATATATAAATGCCTTCATTTGTATGGGTGCATTGGAGTAACTGTCAAATTTATAAACCGTTGTGTGTACAGATAGCTGTTTGAAATAACGTTCATAAATTGAGTAGAAGATCACAGTTATTGGAGATGCAGAATATAGTTCCATTTCATGAGGCAGTTTTAGGGCCGAAGATAGAAAATAAATCGCTCGAACATCAGAACTTTGCGATCGTGTTTCTTTAACAGACGTGGAAGAAGCAGTATATTTGTCCGAATGTAAAGCATAAATTGCTTCTGCGGTTGGAGTTTCTCCTGGAGCAGTAACAGCACCTCCCTCTAGTGCATGTACCGAGCGCGTACGGCAGACTTTTGCAAAATGACCCATTTTAGAACAACTTAAACATTTAGCAATTCCTTCTGGGCATTCCAGATTATTCGCTCGATGTGCAGTTGGTCCACACCGGAAACATTTGCCGAGAGGTTGAAAGGCGGCTGACGCCTTCCAATTTTTGATCATTGAAAGTGACTGTGGCGACTTCGGGAACAATTCGCATTGTGACCAAACGTGCTCTTTGATACGGGCAATTTCACAGGCCTTTACTCGAGGTAATTTAGATGTGTCCTCAGTCAAAAGGGATTCACGGATTTTTTTCATTTCATACCCCAAATATAAACTGTTGTATGAGCATGCAGTCTTCAAGTTTCTTAATATGTATTTTAGAGTACTCACACGGTCGGATGGTTCTTGTAAGTCGAGAAATGAATCCTTCCAGTGATTCTCCAGTTTGTTGACTGATGCTGGAAATAGTAAATGTGGAAGCGTATACATTGGCAACGGCCCCATTATTTTGTCAATTGTATTTAAAGCCTCCTCCAAGGTGGTTTTGTGCCGCAGAGATTGAATGTCAATCTGTCTCTGCCTTTCAGTTCCCAGATGATTGCGTAGAAGTTTGAGTTTAGTTGACTCTGTCAAATCCAGCGATGGATTTGTCACATTGAGCAAATCCATGTAATCTGTAAATGTCGTTTTCCACGTAATCCACGAATCTGGCCTTGGAAATACTGTTGGATCCACCCAAAATGTTGCAGGTACATTCATCAAAGTGAACACTGAGGGTGACGCCACATGTTATATCGCAAGGCAGGGCTAACGAGTGTAAACTAGCACGTATGCAATCTGCCCAGTAAACGCTCACAAAGGACGTTGAATCAGTGAACGAGTTATAATTAAAGCAACCATAGTCACGATGTATCACGCGAACGTTAGTAGCCAATCTGACACGGGGTGAAATTTCTGGCCTTGTGAAGGATGTGCACACACACAAACAATAAGCAGTCGCCTAGCTGGCATCCTCAATGTATTACCTAAACTTCTAATTCCGTGAAAATGTAAGGAGTAGGAAAAAGAACTCGTTTAACATCAGTGAATATCTTCAGGCTTCTGCGTTTTAAGACCAACTCGGTAAGAACTGTTGACACAACCAGTTATGAGTATCTCCGGTGGAAGTCTCGATTCACCGATTATCCAAACCCTGACACAACAGAAGATCTGACAAACAACCAATCCAAATATTTCGTTAAAGATACAACATCAGGATTGGAAGAACGGTCTCAATGTTGTGCCTCCCGTTATTCGCCAATTTATCTGTCCCGTATTCCACCAATTGACATACAGTTTGTGATGTTGCATTTGCTAATAAGATCAGCCAATAACAGGCTGTGCTTTCTTCAATACAGTTGTACATCCATAAATTCGGCGTATCACTTCATGAATAAGAATTGCTTACTGCTGCCAGTACCAGGTCTTCGCCTTATTACTTGCGTGTGAGTATTCAGTTCACGTACGATTCCTAAGGCTAATCGAAGTCCCTAATTCTGAGTATCACAGTATCCTTCCGGATGCCCAAATGACTGATGGAGTCTGCTGGCCGTGAGTATTAACTGTGAATTCATTACACATAAAAAGTATAATCAAAGGAGACCCGGAAGTTTGGTTCTGCTTATAATTCACCAGTTTGAACTTTATTTTCTCACAGAAAATTACCAGAAGCCTTGTCGTTCACAACCGTGGTTCTATTGTTTGTATATGTTTTCAACCAGGTGGCCTGAAACTAAAGGTGTTCTGAGTGGCCGTTTGGTGAGAGTCACATGTTCTTACTTTTCTAACATATAGATAACACCAGACCGACTTCAAAAATACAAACCTGCTATTTCTCAAACACCAGTTTGCTGCCATGTTACGCACGGGATCCTATTGAGCCTGGATACCATGGCATTTCCAAAATTCAGAGAGAAATGTCAAAGAAACCGGAAATTAAATTCTATCAAACTCTTTCCAGCCTGTGTTGTGTGAACTGTGTTACATAATTTTGTACCGACCCTAGAGGTGCGTAACTACCTGCGGTTATTCAGAAAAAAATATTTGACTGTGTGTACAGATCATATGGATATCTCACTTATGTGCCGCCACTAACCTTCTAAAATGTCAAGTGACATCACAAACTTGTGCTTGCCCCACGAACTCACTTACCGTGCTCTTCTGAGGAAAGTACCACCGGGGAAACCGGAATTTCGCATCGGTGTCTCGTAGATGGAGATCATGTCATCACACAAGCGGTAGGACAAAATGAAACGCCTACATGCATCCTCTGACCTGCTGCTGTCCTGAAATAAGAGCGAAAAAACGATCAAGTCGACGACATGTTATCACAGGATAACCCCTCCGGTTAGCATATCGGCTGCAGTTACTTGTCTTGACTGTGAACAGTTAGATAAGATGTCTTGTCTGGTGTGAGAACAATGATGTAGCTGTTAACTGTAAACGGTTTACATGCGGTAGGCTTCCGGTTCCCAAGTAGATCAGACCTAAAGAAGGCTGTTAGACCGGACAAAATCAACTTTGGTTAAACGCGCGGCCTCCTCATTGACATGAACAGAGGCGAACCAACCGTCTGACTAGTTAAATGTAACCAACCTCAAAGTTGTCGTTGACTGAAGTAACATATATAGAACTTGATCCATTATGCATAGCCTGAAGTGGTATCCACTCACGCATAAATCGTTGTTCACGCGTGTTTACCCACAGTAATCTGATCGTACACTCAGACGTATGTGGCTTGACCCACTCAAACGCTAATCCACATGACTCCGCTGACCTGTTGACAGCGACAACGCGTAACATGCATCAACTTATCATCTGTGCACAATCCTATCATTAGAGTTATTCCTTCCATTCCGTATCTTCTGTATCCAACGTCTTCCTTCGCCTCAGCACGATAATGTGAACAACTGATTTGGCTTCCAGTTGTCAATGAGTCTCTGTGGTTTATTATCAGATGGCATATCTTCTCACCAGTGCATAGTGTAAATAGAACATCACTTACAAGTGGGGACAGCTTTCACAATTACGTGAATTTGTCAGCCTTTCCTTTACGAAAAAATACACTAGACTCATTTGTTGAGGTCATCAGTAGTGAGTGTTTTTGTTTAACGCTTTTCAGTCCCTGACGAAAGTGAAACCCGAGTGTAACGTGTAGTTCAGAAGAGGGCTGCCGACTGAATGTCTCTGTGAGTGCGAAGGCTGTAGTCAAGTGAGTGTTATGTTTATACCATAGCAATTCGAATACCTATTAGTTAGTAACAATTACATACTGCTTTATAACACGTCCATAGCAAGTGTTGTTTTTTCTAATATTGTACATCCTATTTGCCAACACCACTTCGGCTACCTGGTGAGTCTAACTTTCATAGAACACTTCTGTCTATCAACGGTGAGTAAGTTTTCGCCCCTTTGGCCTTGTAGAAACATTTGATCTCATATGAATGGCTCACAACATAGATTGTACTCTTTCCAGTCGCATCATTGCTACGTCTTCCGTTACTTATAACCTTCAGCGATAGTCCACAAGGCGGCAGCTCCGCTAATCTTGTGGTGCATGCCGGCCCACGGTTTGGAACAACGATCCTGCTGTAAGGAACAAACCAGCCGAAAAGCAACTACAATTTCGACATATCACTCAGTCATACACAATGTGTTTCACATGTTATGGCCGCACAACCCAATCATACTGTACGAGAGGCTCCAAACGTGATTACGAATCAGCATCAAACGGAACTGTGTGAGCATCTCAAAGCGCCATCGTCTAAAGGTACAACCGTGTTCCAAGCAAATGTCTCGAACAGTTGAGTAACAGTATGGAACCGGGTAACCAAAAACCATTTCACTTGTTGAAAAGCTTGCTACAAGTGCTGGATGGCTGATCAGTTTTTACAAGTTTTACCGGTAGACATACCTACCCTCTTGGCCCCAGACCAAAAAATGGATCTGTACGAGTTAGCGGACGTCAGTGAGGAAGGGATGAGTATTCTGGACAATCCACATATTAGTCCGATGTCACCAAACGTTTTAACACTAGTTCTGTGCCGACGGATTAAGTTTCAATACAGCAACCGTAAAAAATTTTAATTATATTATCCACTGCAAAGTTGTACCCATAATCGTATTCGGAATTTGCGACCGCCAACATGTTTGACACATCAACCGGAGAATTGCTGTCATTGTATGTGTTGGTACCATCGCATGTTTGGCACCAGTGCTCGTAAACATAACGCAAATTATTGTTTCTAGACGCAGAACTTGTCTTTGGAAAACTGCCAAGCCATTCAGTAATGAATAAAACATTTGGAATTCTGTCGTCATGTCATCATCTGCACATTGAAAACCGTATAAAAAATCATACGCATAGTATGGACCTTGTAGTTGAGATCTGTTTCACCCCACTGCCCATAAAGGGACTGATATGTGTCGAGGAGACCTTTATTTTAATTGTCACCAATGCTACAAAAGTAAGTACACATGAGTAGAGTTAATTAATGTTAAACGTTAGTCTTCATCGTTCGGTACTTTGGGGTTCTATGATAGATGACATTCCACAATGGGTATGTAGCGATGTCATTTGCATCACAACCATTCACTTGACCGTAAGAATCACCAGTTTATTGGTGCTGTTACTGAACACCCAATCAACGGAGTTCGTGGTTTTGGGTTAGGCATCAGCTCAGTGTGTTTGTCTGATACTCGACAAGACAATTCCAATGAATGGTTGAAACAGTTTTCTAGGCTGACGAAGCCGAACTTAACTGAATCAGTAATCAATTGCAATGTTGTTCAACATACTTCGGCCGATGGTTCAAAAGTACATATATATGTACCTATATGCTCGACTAAGATGTTTCCATTCAGAGAGGCACTTCCTCATCAGTACCACACGTTGCATGTCGTGCACAGAGCGAACAACGATTGTGGGTCATGTGAGGACTACTACTCGAGAAACACACTAAGAGTACCTGCCGAATATCCTTTACCACATATTTATGACTTTGCAATAACTCTGTGGTGGTATATGTTGGCCTTATCTGCGCTTATCACCACAACCCTGCCATCATTTTGCTCCCTTCTGAATTCATTTATATGTTCCGTGTTCTACGCAGTGTAGCCGTAATTTATCAGAGATTCATAGACCCATTATTAAGCGAGTTAGACTACGTTTTTGCGTACGTGGATGGTCTGTTTATCACACGTACAAACAAGAAAGAACGTCACCATAATCTGCAGTTACACCTTTGGTATTCGTGCTAGTCTGGCCAGCTGACAAGTCTCTCGGTTACATAACAACCTCAGCCGGTAGTTTGCTACCAACGGACGGAGTATAAACCACCCTCAACCGTCCAACACCGACACCTATTCAGCGAGTTTTAGCACGACAAATCCCCACCCAGTTTTATTCTTAAAAAAACTTAGATAATGCTAGCGATAGCTAACATCTTCCCGACCAGTTCCACGTTAACTTCGGATGACCACCCCAAGGAAGCATTTTAATTAGTAAAGTAGCATTAACTATTATTGTTCTGTAAATTCGCATGCGAGTAGTTCCACAGTTAGCACTGTCTCCCAATGTGTGCAACTTTGCCACTGTTGATGTTTTACATCAACAGATGAGTGAATCTAGACAGCCACTTATATTCGTCATCAGTAATTCCACCCTACGAAAACACGTTGCAATGCAATTAGCACAGAACTACCATCCAGTTACTTTACCATTAAACATTGTCAAAATCTACTTGACAGCCTAGTGTTTTGTGTATAGACCGACCATAAAAGTTTGACTCATACATTCAGCCATAAGTTAACCAATTATTCAATCTGGACGAATCGTCATTTGTATGAGGTTTTGTAGTTCACAACTGACAGAGCGGTCACAAACACCCCGTCAGGGCCGGACATGAACGTCAGCAACCAGGCCCAATTCGCGAACAGCGGGTTGCTGAACTGTGATCCCAATTACAGTCTTCACCAATTGGAAAATTAAATGCTGCTTTATTCCGTGGCACCATAGAAACCATCAGTATTGATATCTTCGAATCCCCACCAGGACCGTTTGTATCGTTATCTTTTAGTGGGGAAATTTCAGATGCATTTCACAATCCCACACACCACAGTACACGAACACTTATGAAACCCATTTGCCAATCTTTCGTTTAATCGAGTACCTGTGCTGATGTTAGTGAACAGGCTGGACTTGTCTTGTTGACCAGTGTTCTCATATATCCCGCCACATTATAACCCCAATCGGTACACCTCACACCCAGAAGTTCGATGTCTAAACATTCACAAGGATGAAATTGAACCTGTTCTAAAATGCCACGATTTTATCCATATTTTGGCATGCGTTGACGGTCTCGTAAGGTTACCGCAGCTTGTTCCATTTCGGGATGCTACGGCAGCTACAGTGCTGTTCATGCTAGTAGATAGATGGATATCAAATTTAGTGTACCACATGCCATAATCACCAGTCGAGGGAGACTGTTTCGGTTTCATCTTCTTGCTGTGTTTTCCGAACTTCTCGACACGATACACGCAGAAACCACCGTATACTATCAATGTGCCGAAGGTTGAGTCTGTTGACTGTGCCGTCAAGTACAAACCGCATTTCAAGCCAGTGGAGGTCTAATAAACTGGACAGGACACCTTTCAGCCATTCACCTCAGCATCCGTTCGTCCATCAGACAGGATAATGGTCACCCACCCCTAGAACATATATTGCTGCAGCTTTGCGCCTATCCAAACAATGGGACACAGGTTGAAACACATCTGACACCGTGAGTTTGGCTTGTGACTTTCAGTGCCTCACGAATCACATTGAGAACATTAAAGTGCTGGACCAACGTACTAATGAACTACCCTCATACACCCCTTAGAGCATGGTTTCATGCAAACATGCATTTACCCATAATGATGTTTTCAAGCTGGTCCCTCAACAACTGTGCGGTATCCCGCAGTCAACCATCAACCGTCAACCCTACTAGTTAACGGAACAGGTAAACACTAGTGAGAAACAAGCGATCGTCAACGACAATGCAGTTTGTGTTCACAAGACCTGTTTATTCGCATACCCGTTGAACTAACTAAGTCGGATTGTTCACAAGTATCAAGCAGAACGGTGGTCAGTTGTTTCAACTCTTCGTTAAAAGAAACACGGTAGGACTCAGGTAGTTCGAAAGTTAGTAGGGTGTAAAATACTGAGACCTACAATAAATTTTACATCTAGAAAGCTGTTACATACCACAACATCCCCCCCATCACTTCCGTAAAATAAACTTAAAATTTGGCAGGAACGTGGTCATAGAACAAACTCACCAACCACCTTTATCTACACAGAGAGATGGAAGATTTTCTACACCAACTGTGAAGTCGCTCCTGACGATTTGGGGGTAATTCACTCAGCAACACGTAGTCGACAATTCCAATAGCACTTATTCAGACGGTCGGGCTAGCGGGACTATCTTCCAAGTCCACAAATCGTTGGAAAAGACTATCGAAAGGATTAGAATTTTATGATATCGTTCGACAAAATTACAAAGGTGCTATCTCACCTTGAATGTGAATTAACTGGATATATAAATTATCCACCAGAAAGGCGTTCGAAATGGAGTGGCCACATACTAGTCCGCAAACAGTCATCAGTCAACGGGAAATAAGCTCATTAAAACAACTGAGCGCAGATGATGTGAAAGCGAGTCAAACAATATTAGGAAGAAAAGTTCTAGTAGATGAGGAATTATTACCATTAAAGAAGAGGAAAACGGACATTTCGTGTGCAGTTATGGTTTGAAATTCATCATGATTGTTTACTGCACACAGTAAGGATAAATAGAAACAAATTGGGAATCGATTTTCTGCAAACAAACCAAACATGCTTCAACGAATTCATCCCTCCGCGTAACACCGAACACAAGACGACAAACGCACCAGGAAAAATTCAACAGATCCTACACCAATCTGTACGCTACTTGCCACTTTATGTGAAACCGTTAAGGATGTTGTCCTGATCTCAACTCGACTTTTCCGATTCCACTAGGCCACAGTAAAATTTTTCGCTGATTCGATCTCAAGTAGACAACAGTAAATAACTTTATGTGAAAAATAAGTCATGATCCAGTAACTTTTGATGTGAAGTGACACTTACGTTTTTCACTTTCATTCCTAATCCCACCCAGCTTGTCTTATATATATGCCCAATTTCTCTCATGCAACATTGATTAGTAAACGTAAAATCAAACAGTCCTTGTTCTTGTATGTCCTTGGTACTTAAAGCACTCAGGTCTCTGGATCCGAAGTGGCAAAGAAGTAACCCATCAAGAGTATACAAACGATAGAACTTTACTTTATGAGGCTGCGTGAAAGTAATAGATGATACGGAATGTTTTCTTTTCTGTTTCATCCTCTGAGCTGTATTTTGAATTAGCGAATTTAATTCCAAGACTGTGCTGGTAGTGCTAGTCTTAGAGTGGAGAGTCAAGAATTGGAGGTTGTTGGGCGGTTCATAAAATCAGGTAGTTACATCCCGATTGGCAGGAGTATGAAAATATGAAACTGAAGGTGACAATTATAGGGTTTTAGTAGTGCGCAAAATTGAGTCAGTTGCAACCAAAATGGAATCTTGTGCAGACTTGACAAATGTATTTGTAAAACGACAGTCGGAGTAGTTTTACCGTAAGAATGTAAATTGCGAAGGCTGATGGAAATCTAACCTTCTACAGTCTACGTTCATCAAAGTACCCGGCCATTTTCTTGCGTCGAATGGGACTAGCGGTAAGCTAACAGCAAGCTCAGTAGGCCAACAATCGAACATAGGGGTCATAAAACTTGTCATCTAACCTATAAAAATGCATGGATTTAGATAAGCACCCACCATTCTATACGCTGTTCATAGAGCCAAAATTTGATTAGCCAACGAACGCCTCCCAAACCAAATAGTAAAACAAATACTGATAAGAAGAAAGAAATGTCTAACCCCTTAAGTGATGGCCCAAGTATACGGCAACCCCCTCACACATAGAAAGTACTGCAGATGGTGGGTGATCGGATATAGCGGCGCGAACATGACCATTTTACAACGCATCAGTGTTTACATTAACAGTGAATATTAAAGCAGGACAATAAAAGCTATAATTTAATTATCTTACAGATAGAGTCCTGTCTTCATATCGTAACGCAACATTTTGTCGTGGGGTTGATGACATTTTTGGCATTCGTGTGTGTAAATTGTGTGAATGACTTACTGGACCTCTGGATCATGTTTGTCCACCTCTATTACCATTCAAGATTCCCCTATTGGCCCAGCCCTTCGAAGGATTGCTGTAATCCGGGGCTTCCGGTATGTTACGCCTTACGCTAATGTACTCAGCCTTTTGGCGGTAGTCGTAGGATGTAATCATCCCTATGAACACATATCCTGAGAGAATTAACCCCCTAGGTGTTCACTTTCACTCCTTTTACTACCGAGAACTTACTTACATTTCATCTGTCTGTTCAATTAATTTCACGTGAATACTTATTCAAAGGGTTGTATAGCCTCAAAACATCAGCTGTTGAATCCTTCTTACGAGTAAACTCCTGTTCTTGTTTACAACTTTCTACGCACTTATTTAAAACCTTTACGTCACGTCTTAATGCGGCATGAACGTGACAGCTCAAATGTACAATATGACTTCATCGCTCATAAATGTGGTTGTTTCACAAGTGACAACATATGTAGATGTATTTTGTATTTGATTAAAAACCCATTTTACTGTTGCGCCAAAAAACCCTGTTTTATTTCGTTAAATAATGTTAGCAGCACGTATGTTGAGCAAAACGTTGAGTCAATTTGTTGGCGGTATCTAGCATATCTAGCGTAGATCAGATCAGACTACGTACGACACTAACACTGATTGCTGCCGCATTCCTTTCAACTCAGATGCTAACGATAAATAATGCTATGGAAAAACGAAGTTCGGCAGTAGCAACCGTTGCAGCCACGTAGACATGTTAGGTAGATAATCGAACCTGTCGTCAGGTCAAGGTAGTCAAGACAGTTGTGGATTGTTTAGAATATGCTTCAATTCCTGAGGGCAAACTTATGTCACTGTAAGATGACAGACATGATCACCTCAGCGGTATACACTACATCGAACAGTCGACTGCATATTTTCACACACACACCCTAGCAGCAGGATGCCAGCTAGAAAGGCATCACGTGAAACGACCATCTGTTTCTGATTCCCTTTGTCTGTTCCTCGCCTTTCAAATGCCCAACACGAGTTGACTTCGGAACATGCCATTATTTCTAGTTTCTACCACACAACTCACCAGCACTATTGACGAGCGTATAAACGTAGTTTTCACGTGTTCACTGGTTTTCCTGATTCACACTGGTAGGCTGAAGAACACTTGATTAGTTACATATAACAACTGCATTGCTGAACTGATCAGTTATTCCCTAAAACGGTTCGTTTGGCCCAACCTATAAGCGAAACAATCTAAACACGTTGGAAGTTTCAGTTACAGACTACTCAAAGTCAAATGCTCATTTATGATCGATGTGATATGAACAAGTGTCCGTCAGTATTTATTTGTGATTTGGATTCTGACTAACATTGCCTGCAGGTTACCAAGAGTATAGCAGAACCGTAACACGCATGCATTAACTTACCAGCCGAGCTTCGTAGCGTAGCATTTTGGTCGCATAATCAACTTGTTTTGCAAAGTCTGCTCGCGGAGGTTTGGGTAAGAAGGATTTTGTGGAAGCCAAACTGTCTTCTAAGCTCCCGAAACCATTATAAGGAGGGATTTCCTGTTGATTTTGAAATGTAGAGCATAAACATACTTTGGAGAACGTGATGCTCTAAACAATATGTTAGCTGGAAAACGTTGTAAACGCAGTTTAGTTCGATATCCCGTTATTTACCCAGGTTGATTCTGGACCGCAATCTAAATGCCAGACTGGAAGAGCAACCCAATACCTAGACTACGACACGAAGTGGTAATCCCTAATTTATTCCTAGTAGTCAGCAACCCATTTCGCCCAAACAGTATTGAAGTGACTACGTATGAACAGTTCAAAAATTTATGGTTCATATGTTGGTATTTGATTAATTTTCCTCCTCCCCTTTCTCATGCACACACATCTGTCACTTACACTGCTCTGCTGACACTGATAGGTAATCCAGCTGTAGTCCAGATTTTCCCAATTAGGTCACATCCAAATTATCAAATCTAATAAACTACTCGTCAGTAATACAAGTTCAGCGCTCACCGTTAACATTGATGGGTTCCATTGTGAACTAACTGAGAAATCCTGCTTGCACCACCATTCTCACTTATTGTTTGGTGGATTCCATATGATGCAGTTGGTTGAGTAGGTAACTATGTCCAAATGTGGAACTTCTGAGCTCTCGGTGGGGCTCCGTAGCTCAGCTAGTAGAGCACTTATCGCCTCTGGACACGTCATTTCTGTCGCTGGTTGGAATCCAGCCGAAGTCCGAATTTTTCTTCTTGTCTTTCAGGTAAGCTCATTTGTCGGATAGTCGGAAGCGAGGACATTGTAAACTACTGGAAATAAATGTCAGTATCAAAATGTCCACGGTGACAGTAAGCACCAGACAGACATAAGTTATCTAACTGAGGTAGTCCCAATTGGAACATTTATGGGGCTGATTATTTTGTGACATCACGGGCAAATTAAAGAGTGATTATTTATAATATTCACGTTGTCTGCTTATCCGATCGTTACTAATGTTTTGGTATACAGTTGAAGTAATCGCACACGCCCAACCCATTTTTGTTAGATCACCGGAATATAATTAGCATGTCAAGAAAATAGAGGTATACATGTGCGACACAATACAGTCTGATGTGTAGAGCTTACTTTGTTGTGAAAGATAACAGAAATATCACTCAACATTGTCTTTAAGTTGAGATTTTTTAAACCTTGTTTCTCTAAAAAATGACCATTATGCACACCTTGAAATTTAGTACTATCACTCACAGTTCTGTCTGTAGTAATCACTCATTACAATCTAACGTAAAGGGGAAATTTTCTGTGAAGGATAACTGATTGCTGTGTGTCACTTAACTCAATCGCAGTCAACAGTAGCTACCTTAGATAGATATCCTCACTGAGACTACTCATCGTCAAGTCTTTGAGAACTTTTACACGGCAAGTTGCAACGGTAAACTTTCCCAGCCCATCATTGTTAACTTCCGTAGCTTTATGAAACTGAATGCCTGTATCGCTCTTTTCATAGACAGCTTCCATAAGTAGATTTGAATTTTAGTCGAGCAGGTTACTGTCACATAACTGCTTCAATCTCTTAATAAGGTACTGTTTCAGTGGCTTAATCGACAAGTTGTACATAGTGAACACCACTCACAGTTGAGCGTTTGTATGTGATAACTCGACCATTTGTGTTGTGAGGTTGGTGGAGCAGAGGTCAACGTGGTTGCTGCAGGCGGGCGTAGGTGGAGTTCAGCTCCCAGTCGTCACAAAGATACGCATTAGTGAAGAACGTTAGCAAGAGTGAAACTCAAATCCAGCGAGTCTTTTTGAGAAAGGCTGGCTAAAACGTATACGAGACTGTGAAAATTGTGATTGGTTGTGTTAGATGTAAGTTTTACATTAACTAGATCGTTCGGTAGGTTTCAGTGATTTTAACGAGTTCACCTTTGAAGGTAGTTTTGATCTTGGGGTCATCGGTCGACGTTAACAGGATAGTTGTTGTCTTCTATACATCTGCTTGGTGTGTGGTTAATGCCGCAATGCTGAACACGGTTGCCTTATGAAAGTATGACTGGATTTTAATTTCCGACGGCAGCAAGGTATGCGCTACTGACGTGCTGTAACGAGTACCTGCCTCGATTCCAGTGTTCCTTTTCGAAAAAAAGTTGACTGAGACGTATATGCGAATACGACAGCTACAATCACTTGTGAATGGCGTTCATTTCGTAATAACCACAACGACTCCGTACCCCTTACGAGCCACCAGAATATGTTTGCTGGTGAAGTCATATACAGTGACCCTTAGATTTTTACTCAGGTCGTAAACAGCAGGTAGTCGCTTTTATGCCTAAATCTGAAGTATTTCGTCATCTTAAATGAGAAGTTGGTCACAGTAAATAAGTCTCTAACCATGGGATGTGATGTATATGAATGGTTTGAAGGGCTTTTGTTGAAGCCGGCTGACAACAAGATCAGCCGAATCACATTGTATAATAGAATATTCACACACACTTACTGTGAAGATTTATTGCCGTATGAAATTTCTGACGCCTTGACAATGTTTTGAAATTTGGCATGCTTTTGGTATTGTCTGGTCTTGATTTTGATTGAACACGAGTGAGTACACACAAAATTCATCGGTTCTGGCCGGTCATAAGTAGACTCGGTGCTAAGTACAGCCTGAACTAATGATGGTCCGCTAATAGTTTATGTGGTTGTTTCAAATATCTAACCAACGTGCTGGTATATTTCAATGACTGGTATGTCTATATCCAGGTGGTTGTCAGTCCTTCTACCTTTAGTGACTCACAGAGTTTGTGGTCAATGATTTCAGAGAGAAGACAACTATTTTCCGGGTTTACTTGGCTGAATGCGACGAAATGATGTAAGTGGCGAAGGCGATGGTCAACTATTACTTGTAACTTGGTTGTTTGTTCCCAATGTGTAGTTATTTGGTTTTAGCATTGTCCACATCGGTCGTGGTTAGGAGATGCACTGCTGACAAGATCTAGCAAGAACATGGCTTGGGTTCTGCGCATTCTTCAGAAAAGGTTTGTCATAAAATCCCTCTGTGGTCAGGTTTGAAAAGTGCTCAGTCAGTGGTTCAAATAAATTTGCTTGACTGCCCCTATCATATATCTGCTTCCGAACAAAATCTTTGCCCAAATGTTTATGCTACCCGATACGAATGATCAAACGCAGTCCATGTTAAAGGTTACTGGCTCTGTATATGAATATCCCGTGAAACTGGTTAGGTTATAGAGAGTTAACAAGAATGAGCAAGTTTCAGGTTGTTGTGATAGATTAATAAGTAGAACGCATACTATCCGATACTCATCGATCATCGGTATACCTAAAAAATATCTAGAAGTGAGGAAGCTATTTTTGTGCATTCACCCATCATATTAGTTAGAACAGTTGATACTCCGAATCCGGAATCTGTAAGACAGTTGTATTGTCTAGTGAGGCGTCTGGATTGTAAAATGTTAAAGATGTTTCATATGAAATTCAACACCCGTGGTTACAATTTGAAATCCGAGAGTAATTCACCGTACCTTACGGAATATTTCGTTGTGGTATGTGATCCATTCACCATCATCATCATAACAACCATGAGCCTGACCAAAAGTACTGTGGCTCGGGCCGTCGCTCACCTCAACAGTGA
>QNGE01007399.1:3921-23410 GCA_008508345.1 Paragonimus westermani | reverse complement strand
ACCTCACCTGACTAACACAAAATCAAAACATACGCGTAGCCCGTGAAACCATTTCCTGGGTGATTCTGTAGATGGCCGTGGGTTCTTTCACATGGCGCCGGAAGGCGCCGTTTCTTCCTCAACCTACAAGCTGGTCACGTTTGGTA
Organism: Paragonimus westermani; assembly: GCA_008508345.1. NCBI lineage: Eukaryota > Metazoa > Platyhelminthes > Trematoda > Plagiorchiida > Troglotrematidae > Paragonimus > Paragonimus westermani. Next base: position 23,264 of record QNGE01007399.1, on the reverse strand, counting down.
GTCCACGTTGTTACAGTCCACGCAGCTGTAGACCGGTCGAGATCCCTCGTAGTTAGCACAGGAATGGTTTTACCAACTAGACTATTAACTGCACTGTACCCAGCGCACGCTGTCTACATCCAGGTCCACAAGGCCCTCCTTCTGAAGGCATATCTGGAATACTTTGCATTCTACAGGTTTGAAGGCACGACGCTTTTCAAAACTTTTCCTGACTTCCATCTTGAATTGTTTCAGCGTACCCTCAGCAATCCGTCTAATACGAGCTGTCTCAATGGGTTCTCCAATGAGGTCAATCTCCGGCATATCCTGGACAGTCACACGACGTTTAAGTTTAGAATTCCTGCGCCTGTTAGAGGGAAATGTTGAATGTTCTGTGGAAGCTGCCGGCATCCAGCTTAACTCATCAGACGTACATGCAATCTTGCTGGTGGAAGGCATTTGGGTAACACCCTTTAGCTCATGTGCTGTGGGAACATGCTACAGGCAGAAATATGGAACTTGACTATCGAGCTTTTCCTGACCAATGGAACGCGTTTTCTACTGACACTTTTCAGGCATACATGTTCGTGCATATAGGTATATTTTTACATTCAGGTATATATGTATGCACGCAGAAACGTAGCTATAAACACATGTACGGTTATATCGTGTGTGATTCCTAGCACTTGGTGCGTCGTCGATCTTGTCAGTTAGCTTTATGGCATGATTGAAACCGAGGCAGAGTGTGGTTGTATCTTCCGAGCATGCCTCATTAGTAAAGTTTGAACAAGAAACAAGCAATTCGAAACCAATTGGAAGCAACCAGCCAAAATGTAGATCAAAGCGTCAACACAATTCGGCGTGTGTGAGACAAAGGCCCTTATCGAACTTCACCCAGCTCTACGTTCACACCCATGCGATCAAACACCCATACACTGATGATGTCACTTTGTTTNTTTGTTTATAGCAAAGTGTTTACAACGTAGATGCAAAGTTTGGCGTATATCCTAATGCCCATATCCCAAACCCGAGCTATGAACAGTACCATAACTATTCCAAACTACCATATTTCTGCAGTTTTCATCGTTCTGTACACTGACTCAAAAGTGAAGACTCAGATCATTTGGATCCGGTAAGTTTGTCTACTTCCGCGTCCAGCAAGCTTCTGATGACCAGATTTGGTTGTGGATAATAGAACAGTTGTCCTAAACAGGCCGCGAAGAATGTATAGTATAACACAGTTTTCCTGATATCATCAAGTCCACGTTTGTACAAAGAGGAACAGAGCTGCCGGTCACGAGCTAGCAGGTGGGTTTCAGTTTCATTATCTCCAGTGACCTGAAGACCAGCAGTCGATGGGATCAGGCTGTCAACGTGTTAATTTACGAACTGTGGATGGTTCGTCGAACTTTCAGTATGCCGACCAGATATATATTTACCAAGCTGTATACTCCTTTTTGAGGCCGCACCTCAAGTAATGCGGTCTGGTGAACCTGCCATTTCTAACGCGTGATAAGTAAGGCTGGAGCGGGTGGTGCTTGTGGGCAGCCACCCTATGTATGGCTCATACTGCCTACCATATTTACCTGGGCCTTATAGACTGATCAAGCATTAGCTGTTTTACGGACGACCGCGGGGTGATTAGACCATCATTCACTACATGCTAAGTCGCCACAATCGTCCTAACCCCTGTGGTCAATTCATGCTGGCATGACTGCCAGCTCTCAGCTGATGCACTCTGACAGGCTGTCGGCTAAATCCCGTCCATATTGACTTGTCGCAGATCGTTGGAACACTTTTCCAGAGCGCGTAGCGTCTGCGTAATCGGTCGGAAACTTTTGCCGCAGCCTTGTTGCTCTTGGGTAGCAATTCACTCGCACTATACTCCTTAACCATTGATCTATATTACACATTTATTGCTTATCATTTGCCCCATTGATTACTCTCATCGCCGAGCCTTTTCAAGCGCTTCTGTTTGATCTAGTCACATGCACCATCCTCTTCATATCAAGTCTTTTCTTCACGTGACTGTTAGGATGGGGACCGTTTTACCGGTCGATCCGTAGTTATATTCGTGGATATGAGCCTGGTTGACTCGAGTCAGTTTGGCTACATCCAACTGCCGCCTTTGTCCCGACGACGTGTATCCGCCAGACCACCAGCGATAGATGTCTTGTCACAGATGAATCTGATCTGAAGGCAGTTAGGGAAGACAGGTTGTTACATCACTGTTATGGGTAATGCTGGGTATCAAAGAGAATAAATTGTCAATATAACGATGTGATTAATTAGAAATATACCACCACTTGGGAACCGTCCTTGAAATGGAAAATAACAACCTGCAGTGGGAGATCGCTCCAGTGACTGATAACCCTTCATGAAAAGAACTATCGCTTAGATAGCTTCCCGAGTAGGGGCTTTTGGGGCTTCTTGTTGTGATCCGGTGGGCCATATAACATGAAAGTACATGACATCAGTATCCTTCTAACCTACATTGTGTTTGGAAGCCAAGGCAGCGAGTAAAACACCGGATGTTGATTGCAAGCTGTGATGTAAGTACTCCAGCGGTAATGTTTGACGACGACGGTGAGAGTTCTGGAGGTAATATTGGCTTCAAGACTTTACGATCCGTCAGACGCCGTTTTCACAGTCAAGAACTTCCCCCGACACGCACGTCACAGATCTTCTGTTATTTCGATCCTGGCGACGCACGATATCCCGCTCAACAACGCGCAGTCAATGATGATAGTATTGCCGATTTAAACGGTCTGGACAACAGGACTATTCTACGTGTCCGAGAAAACTTTATGAGGGTGCAAAAACCATGGAAACTTATATGGTGCTACCGGGGAGAATTCAACAAAAATGCTTTCGCCTCGGATATGAATGAACCAGATAATTGTATTATCCAGCAGCATGATGTTCATGTGAAGCAACTAAAGACGGCACTTCCGAAAGGCTACGAATGGATGGAAAATGAGCTCGCAAAGCAGGGAGCTGGGGAGCTGCTGTTGGCGGCGTCCGATTCGGACTTGCCTGTCAAAGTTACCGAAGCAAAACCACGCCTGCGCTTAACCATCACCGCAGGTGGTTTTGGTATGCTGCATCCTTTGCGGTTCCACCCACACACCACATGTCTGGTGTAAACGCGGAGCACTAAGACTGGTATATGTGTGTGAGACCTTTGCATCCAACCGGCCAATTCTGATTCGCCAATTGACTGGCTAGCACGGAAAGAGAACCCTTATCTCTCGGAGTATAAACAGGCGGAGTGGCTGTAGTTACATTATCTATGTTGAGAAGAAATATGTGAAATGTAGTACGAGAAGCATTTCAATATGAGTGCATCTTAGTGCATCCTAGAGAAGGCAAGGGTGGAAAACGAAGTTCAGATTGGGGTCCGAAAAGAGCACACAAACCATTCATCATACAGCACACCAACGAGTCTGAAGATAGAAGTGGGTAGAAAACCGGGGACACCCAAGTTTCTAAAAAGATAAGGGAAATAGTTGCTATGCCACCGTGTTCCTGGCCGATGTACTCATTGAAAGGAGTAGAATGGGTGTACTGATATGACCTACCTCGGCCTAACGTGCTTGTCTCCTCGTCGCCGGCGGCGCACTATGAGTACCCTGGTGGCGTGCTAATCCCAAACGGCCAGTACATTCGCGGCCGCACACACTGTAACACAATAGAGTCATGTCATTGCAACCTGTGGCAACGATGTCCCCCACTGCGCACCGCGTGCTTTTGTTCTCAGCCACGCAATAAGTGCTTGTTGAAAAGGCGGACGTCCGTCCGGGCCGTATTTCTCCAGGTTGTCCGGTTGAACGCCAAGCTAACCCAAAGTCTAAAATCGATAATACCACGCGGAAGACTTATCTGGATAACATCCTGGTATGTACGCCTTCGACCACCACGGTTTTGCTTACCTGATTTCACTCATCAATACGGCAGCTGCTTGGGACTACAGGCATCGCCGATCCGGTGAAAGTGACCCACCTAATGAGCTGATTCAGCATCAGCAGAGCTTTCACCTCGTACACGTTCGCTTGCCGGAGCAGCTTGGCGTTCAAAACCATGCCCGACCGCCTGTGTCGACTTTTTGAACTGGAATCGTGAAAACCGGACCCGACCCCATTCCCCTAAATATTTACCCATCTGCATTCAACCTCCCCTGTTTCTGGACGGTAATTGGTCCTTGACCTAGATGAATTTGTTGTCACGTCAATTTGGTGGTTGTGCTAACAGCCAATGTTCGGCCAATGTACTTTACTTTTGGGTATGAATGCCTTATTATGTGATTGTAGTTCATATTTAGCCCGTTGAGCAGCAAATTGTAACCCATTCCCCAAAAACGATTTGTCGATCGAAACTGTTGGGGTTGTCTAAATATTCATCCGGATGACTTGTTCAATAGTACCGTGGCATTATGATCCAATCTTGTTTTGAATATTTGGGATTGTTGAGTTATCGCTACGCGTTGCTAAACGTCTTTGTGAAAGATCGTACACCGCCCAGTATTCAGGATGCACCTCAGACATTGCACGTGTAAGCGACTCAGATAGCTGAATTTCCACGGATGTAACGTCAAGGTTTCACTGCCTTACGACAATATAGAAAACATCACTGAGCAGCAGACGAAGAGTGAAGGTGGCACTTGTTTCTGCCACACGAGCTGTTAGCTGGTGATCCGCAGACAGATTTGTGGACAAGTTACTACCCAAGCAGCAACAGTCGGCGCAGCTGTCAACAAACTCTTCACAGATGCAAAATAGAGGCAGAGGAGCAGAAACGGCACTTCCACCCGGAGAAGTCTGTGTTGATATCCAGTCCAAACTTGGATGACGAAAGCGAAGGCCGTCGCTGGGTGTCACATTTCTACTTCGCTTTTTGCCAATAATACGCCATCATCTGCGAGCAGGAGCATGCGCATCATCGGAGAATGTAACTGGGTTGGGGCGCTGAAAAGTCGGATATTCGGCAGGCACCCATTTGTTCGGTAGTTTACCTCAACGCCTTCCTCCCTAGAATCCGGAAAAGCGACTGTTACCATGACAGTCAAATATAATCTGACCAGGACTGAGGCTAGGACATAACCCTGCCTCACGTCTGTCACGATGTCAAAGTCATCACAGGTAGATCCACATGATTTTACGTTCGCCTCATGCCCACATGGAGCAACCTAATCATATTGGCGAAATTACTTGGACACCCGAACTTACTAAGCACAGTTCATACTGCCTCACGGTTTACTGAATCAAAGACCTCGGTGAAGTCGACGAGCAGGGCACGCAGAGACTGGTTTCGTTCCCGGCATTTCTTCTGAAGCTGTTGAGCAGCAAACACCAGATCGATTGCACGTCCACTATCTCGGAATCCGCATTGCTCATCAGAAACATTTGTATCCGAGACTTCTTTATTTAGCCAGTTTAGAAAGACTTTGGCAAGCGTCTTGCCTGCGCAGCTCATCAGACTTATGCCCCGATAACTGTCGGGGCATTGCTTGCCACCCTTACCTTTGAACAAGCGTACAATAAGGACATCCTTGAATTCTTGCGGCGTCACCTCCTTCTCTCGGATAGAGTGAAACAGCCGGAGCAGTGCACGTCCCAGCATCGACCCGCCATTCTTCTGGATCTCACTTAGCAATGCATTCTCTCCCGTGACTTTCCCATTGTACAGTTGTCTGATCGCTGTTTGCACCTCTGGCAAGTCCGGGGCGATAGCGAGGGAAGGGTTGATGGCTCGTTGTGGCAGCCTGTTCACAATCACCCAGTCAGTGGTAGCAGGGGGGTTAACAAGCTACCAAAATGTTCGCGTCACACTTTCGTAATGTCCTCTGGTTAGGTGCGCAAACGGGTGTCGTCCATGTCAAAGAGTGCCATGGCAGACTGAACGGATAGACCGGAAATTGCCCTAGAAGAATCGTAGAACTCCTTGTGTTGCCAACGATATGCGTAGCCGTGCATCCGCTCAACCTACTCCTCCCATCACTTGTTATCAACTCCGCGGCCAAGCTCGGCCGGTTGACGGTGGGCAATCCGGAAGGCGGCCTTCTTCGCTACATTGTCTAGGTCCGGTGAGGAAGTGGCAAATGCGGCATTTATCTCTCGTACAAAACTGGAGATAACCACGCTGTTATCGTTAAAGCAGTCCAGCGTCTCTTTATTTCTACATCGATCTTCCCGGTGGTTGCCGCCGTGATTTGTTCTTTGAGTTGTTGCCCCACACCATTAGGGGTAGTGGGTACGCGAGCTTCGTGCAGGCAAGCGGCAAGTGCGTGTTGAAAAGCAGTCGTCACACAATTCTCCAATCGTTTGGTATCCATTTTTTGCTAATGTCTGTAAGGTTCACGATAACAGACTTGCATGCATAGACAGACGACTTGGTCCTGACATGTCTACGATCGATGCTATATTCAGCGTCGCGCACCACCTGCATGATACGCACTTCACGAATGTCGCGTTGCTGCACGCTCGCGTAGCCAAGCAAATGGTGACGAACGCTTCGTGGATAAGTTCACGTCAAGGTGTCTCTCGCACCCAGCGGGAATCGGGTGTTCGTGATAGCCAACTCGTGAGTAGTACACAGATGGACCAGACGATCACCGTTCTCGTCGACTGAACCAATGCCGTAGAGTCCGAGGACTGTCGGACAGGCTACTGTTTCATGTCCAGCTCCAGCGTTCGAGTCACCCACTCACCGGCGCTGGCCGGATTGTATTGGGTAACTGATAGTTGGAACATAGTTGGAACATACACACTAACAGATGTAGCACACTTACTTCGACCGAGTCGCAGGAGCATGGACATGATTGAAGACCTGATGCTGTGTGGTTCGCCTAGCGTTAAAGCATTTATGTTGTTAGCAACTGCGAAGCCGACAACACGATCCCGACCACGGTCTTCCGGGTAACCTATCCAGTAGGAGGTGGACTCTGCATCTGCTTTCCGCAAATTACCTTGGTCTGCAAGCCTTGTCTCATTCAAGGCTGCTACGTCGATCCGGTGTCGACGCAGCTCCATCGCAATCAGTGTGGCTCGCTGTTTCGGCCATCCTGTATCTCTGTATTTATCCAGCGGCGTGCGCAAAACCCCATGTCCCAGTGGGGAGCGCCTTTCTTTTCTGGGCTTGTCTTGATTTAGTCTTCGGGGTACTGAGAGTGCAGTGAACATTATCTGCTCGAGGATCCAGGATGGATGGGCAATACGATTGCGTGTCTGGCAGTGGCATATTTTCGCCTATCCACTTTGTCACGACCAGCAGGTATGGTGATCCGGTTTATCTTGTACGGCGGTCGATGCAGTATGGTATTCGACCAACTTTGTAGTGTCACAGTTTACATGAGCTGAAGATACTGTCAGGGCGCTCAGACCTGCACAGAGGAGTGACTGACGCCTTTTGCTCAAAAATCCGTACCACAAGTCAGCAGGTGACGCAAATACACACAGATGCAACAGCATCGACCACCTAGAGCAACCTCGACAATCACAACCAGGAGATTCAGAACACACGCAGAGGAACAGCAATATTGCGCAGACAAACCTATCACAGGTACGCACAAAATTCAAGGCGACTAAGAGCGTCACTTCAGTGTGTAGATTCAACGGATGGAAACGATTTTCAACCTGCCAATGGACTGATCACTCGCCAGCTAGGCAGCACAATGGTAGAAATTACTGACCTGAACGATGCCACCATTCATCGGAGACAGACTGACCAAACCCAGTTTCGCAGCACTGAAAAAGTGGCCATTGAGGAAGCAGAAAACTATGAACTGCAAAAGTTCGATGACCCCAGGATATCAGAACGATTGGCAAATATGAATGCGGAGGCTTTTGGAGGAGGGAAATGTTGTCGTGGAAATCTCGATTCACCGAGTATCCAAACCCCGACACAACAGAATATCTGACAGACGGCCAACCCAAACATCGCGTTAAAGATACAAGATCAGGGTTGGATGAACGGTCTCAGTGTTGTGCCTCCCGATATTCGCCAATTCATCTGTTCCGTATTCCACCAATCAACACACGGTTTATGATGTTGCATGTGCTAATGAGATCAGCCAATGACAGGCTGTGATTTCTCTAACACAGTGGTACATCTATAAATTCGGCGTCATAATTCATGAATAACAATCGCCTACTGCTATCAGTACCGAGATTTCTCCTTATCACTTTCTTGGGAGGCTTCAATTCAAGTACGATTTCTTGGGCTACTCGAAGTCTTTAATTCTGAGTATCACCCAAACCTATCACACGTACGCACAAAATCAGTCCGGGCAGAAACGGACACCAAGCCGGACCAAACCAAAACACACGGTTACTGACCACAACGAATGCATCTGCCTTTTGTCTGGCTGTGCCCTATTGGTCAATCTGATAAGGTTGAACCTGCAATGAGCGAAGTCCCAGTCAAAACAGCCCACTGGTTCGAAACAGCACACAAACCCGACCACCATTCCAAGTTAAATCGGAGGGGTCAGGCGGGGAGCTATGCAGCCTAAAGGTTACGACTCACTACAAGAAGAACACATGGGAAGGACCAATAGCTAGACGGGGGCTAATCGCATAAATCGTAGAAATGAGACAAAAGTGCGGCACATACGTAAATTGTGTAAACTAATGTCCTGACAGATGAATGCGGCAGTATAACTATCTAGATGCATAAGGAGCTTCAGAAATTTTGATAGGGACGGTTCGCGTCTGCAGTGCGCAGGTACGAGATCAAGTTGTACCTCATTCCCACGTGCTGCAGCAGGATTCTCCCTCAGACGCGCGGCGTTTGAAAATCTGCTGTGTAACGCGCAACCGAAACCAGAGAGCGCGCACAAATTGAATTTGAGTGTGTGTGATGGGGCGTGCTGCTGTGTTGTCGGTGCCGTTTTAGCTTTCGTTTGTGTAAGTCGTGTGCATGACTTACTGGGCCTTCGGCTCACGTTTGTTCGTATTGTTTCTCTTTTCAGAACTGTTGTTCGAACCCCTACTTCGGAAGAGCGTTGTCCCCTGGTGCGTCCACGTTGCCCGAAGGTTGGTCCGCGAAGTCACGGGCATCCAGAGTAGAGTCGGCTGGCCTGCATGTTACATTTTGGCGACCCTGCCAGGATGAAAAAAGAAGTGCCGAGATAAAAATAATTGCGTCGCGAAGAAAAAAACGGGTACTGAAGTTCGAAGAGAAGTAGCGTAATGGAGTTCAGAGGTATCAGAAAAGAGAATATTATCAGGGTTAAGGAAAAAGGTGTCGAGATGAAAAAAAGTAGAGAAAAATAATGAAGTTACGAGAAAACGGGCAGAGGGCCCGGAGGCACTTTATCCAACCTGGCAACATGAGCACCAGCCGGTTTGTAGAAGGTTTGGAGCACAGGGGACTGTGCTTTACGAAGAGGGGAGCTGTGTAACGCGCAACCGAAACCAGCGAGCGCGCACGGATTGAATTTGAGTTGTGTAACGGGGCGTGCTGCTGTGTTGTCGGTGCCGTTTTAGCTTTCGTTTGTGTAAGTCGTGTGCATGGCTTACTGGGCCTTCGGCTCATGTTTGTTCGTATTGTTTCTCTTTTCAGAACTGTTGTCCGAACCCTTATTTTGGAAGAGCGTTGTCCCCTGGTGCGTCCACGTTACCCGAAGGTTGGTCCGCGAAGTCACGGGCATCCAGAGTAGAGTCGGCAGGCCCGCGCGTTACAGCTGTGCCATGTGTCTGTCAAGCTGAAATTTATCCGCAGGAAGTGAATGCTGTCGTTGGTTTATCGTTAATATGTGGGTTTGGAATGTCATGTTAGCAATTGTGGACGGAATATTTAGGAAAGTGTGAAATATGCCTCTTGTGCTATGGGAATTTTTTGTTTTAATGCGTAAAAGATGTTCCTCAAGGACACTAAGGATTTGCACTAACTTAATAGCGAAATATGTTGACGAGATAGCTGAATTTTTACGATCTGGTAGATAGAGGGAATCAGCAACCAATGATTAATATACATGCACCGTATACGTTGTAGACCATCTTGTTTGAACTTTTTCATTTAATATTCCTTGAAATGGGTGCCGACAGTTGATAAGTTTGGGTGATGTTGGTCGTCACCACGTGCGATTGGAAACCACCGATAGTCGGAGGCGTCATGGGCAAGTAGATAAGGCTGCAGTTGATGACTTCTAAACATAATGCGGGCGAAAGCCGGCGTGATCTGATTAGAGTAGATGCTGCTCACCGTATTCGGCTTAAGATGCTTTGGCCCTAAGGTAACAACAAATCGGTGAATTTGTTTAGTTACCTGAACACCAAGAAGATGGAATTTCATGTGTCTTCAGAAAAGCAAAAAGGTTTAACGAGAAGTGAAGTACTGTATCGCATGAAGCCATCCGGGGTGAACCGTTCGATGGTCACCCTGCGTGCACCTCACAGTCACAACGTCACGATACTGAAATGTCGGAATACGTTCACTATATGTACATGTTATCATTATTTGGAATATTCCGTCAGAAGTCGGGAAGCTTGCATGATTTCGGTTCCGCTTCAGTAAAAGTCCTCGACTTGCTGCGTATGCTGGTCTACAGTTAAACCGTATGTAACATGTTAGGTGAGATATCACTTACGGTTGCCAGTGACATCTGTGTAGTCATTTGCCAACACCTTCACTTGGACCCGCTTGCGTGAGGGAACAACGCGAAACTCATCTTTAGAGGTATCATCAATGAATAGTGGAGCTGCACACGGTCTCTGGTTGCGTTTCGACGTCGGAGTTGGTACTGTGTTTGAGGTCGATGCAACTGAACATACATAGTTAACGATATCATGAGTTACCTGGCGAGGGGTTTGTAACTGCCCTGTGCAGAAGGGGCATTGCGATATGTCAGCATTATTCGTGCACTCAACATGGAAAAATAACTGGTCCTTATTGCACCGATAACCGTTCGTATTAACGGTTGACCACAATATCCACAGGCCACCCCCATGTGAACATTCTCCTCCAACCTTGGCTTCCTGTCCGGGGGTTTACATCGTGCAGCTTGGCTTGGTTTGAAGTGCAGCATGGAAGCACGCCCCTTGAGATGCTTCAACACTAACTGACTGGTGAATGTTGTCAGCCGAGAGAGTATATTATTAACGTACACGTCTACGTTGACCAACTCCCGGCGGTCGCAGCCGTAAGTGCACTGCATCTCAAACTTCCGCATTAGCCACTCGCTGTGTGACCAAATTTTACTAATGGCCGTGGCTAAGTGATCTCTGGGATAAGTGCGCTTCTTTAATCCTCCATTCGCATTCTCCAGACGGTTGTTTTTTTCGATTTCCGAAATGAACAACATCCAACTCTGCATGGATGGCTCACTTTGGCTATATATATAGCCAATTGCAAAAGAGGTAGTTCATAAAGCTGGGGTCTGTCCGCTGGATTATTGCAACATCCCGGTTGAACCATCAAAATGAATAGACAAAGTTGATCACTCACTCTTCGGAGTTGCTGCGAGTAGCCATGCGATGAAACAAATATCGGCTTCTGCAAGAATTCGTCTGAATGGTGATTATAAGGTTGATTACATTAACTTACATATTTCCTCATAGCATCCCGAACATGGGAGTAACATAACATAATGCCGCACTCAAATACCACTCGTGTTGCTCGAATTTGGGCCGCCATTTTATCCATCACAAAAGTTCTGACACGTATGTGTTCCCCATCAACTCCCGGAATGTCTCAAAAAATGACGTGGGGATGCATATTTCTCACTTTGTACATAGGCGTACATCACGGGTCGTCATTGGCCGATGCCGTCTGTAACGAGAGACTGATACACCTTCAGGCTACAGCGGCGAATGTGGAGTGATGGAGGACCTACTTGTGGTGGTTGGTCCCATGAGTGGCATCGACGTGTGCCACATCCGGGAACCGTCTGAATGAATGCAATTGCTCTCTACGTGCGAAACGTGTGCGTTTACCTATTGTTGCCGTCCCTGGTGATACGCAGCACGCCGTTTTCCTCTACACGATGCAGGATTTGTAGCAGATCTTCTGCTATATTAGTGCACACTAACCCACTTACTTGTCACTGGCGGTTTCAACCGATGACGGATGTTGCAAATATCCAGGGTAGTTATGTACTTGCCATGAACATCCGCAGCATACTGTTCCAACTCAGCAGTTGGCGTGTTGTATTCAAAAGGATGTCTCGAGTCGCTCACTTCATTGTCTGTGAGCCGAAGAATCTCTGGATGTGCATCGTACAGCAATGCAGTTAGATTTTAGTTGTGCTCCAACGTGAAAGAGCTAACAGCCAACCCGGTATTTCTCCTAACCACGTTAAAGCGTGATTGGCAGCATGTATCGCGGGAACTGTGCAATGGGTAGTATGTGAACTGAACTCACTGAACACGTCGTACTCCACGGCTTTCGCTCTTACGTCGCTTGTGTTTTATACAACGGAACGCCATCTTACAGGTGAACTCAACGGCAATCACACTCACATGATCATATTTCAAGCGTCCACTGTCTGATTTCTTGCTTGAACCAAGCACGTACAGAACATTGTGATCCTTTGTGTACCTATCTAGGCAACTTTTGAACTCGCTGAAGCTAGCAAATTCGCGATCCTCAAAGACATCTTTAGAGCCCTGTAAATATTCGATATCCTAAAATGGAATATAAGATAACATCGGTCGAATATTAATCACACGTGAAAAATTCTTCACAAGATACCGTCACAACACCTACCATCGCCAATTTCGATCTTGGTGCTAAATGAAGGACAAACCAATTTACAGTCGACTGGAACAATTTTTTTAACTCTCCTGCTGCCCTCTGTCATGGAAGTCGATGACTTTAACATTCCTGGACGATACCACGGAAATATCGTCCGGTGTTTAATGATTTCTCATTTTATCGCCGTCTAACGGCAGATTTCACTCCCTGCAGGTAATTTCAATCGTCTGTCAGCGGTCACTTGCGTGTGTGGGTGTCACATGCATGCTATTTAACGTGTGAGAAAGCCTTTCCGTGATTGCGCGCCTTTGTGCGTGACTGCGCATGGCAGCGGTAACTGCAGTGTTGACAGGAATGGGCTCGTTGCCAGTTGGTTGATCAGAGGGGGAACTTGCTCGGGAGAGGTCGTGTATGAAACCCAGAGATAAACGTCCGGGTCATGCGTTGGCTCGTGATACTACTAAATGTCGGTCTAGATGACCCTGGTCAGTAGCAGTAGGATGCGTGCGAAAAGAAGACAGTCATGGAGTATGGCCTGCTAATCAAGCGTGGGGCGAGTGAATGAATCAGACGGAACCACAAATTTTGGTACACAGTAGCCCGCCGTCAAAGGCCCGTCAAAACAAACTGGCGCCGATGAGCGTGGCAGTGTGTTGAACATTACCTAGTAGGAGTGTTTTGGTAGGCACTTCGTGGTAGTGGATGAGAAAAGAAGGCGAAGTATATCCTACATGTAGTCGCGGTACAAAATTCCTCACACCTGTTCACTGTACGTAACAAAAAGCAGAATAGTCTCTTGTTTAGGATCAAAGTTTTACAGACAGATCACACACAGACTAACGAGTTCAACCTCCAGCATCATAAGAAATATACCCCATATGTACCAAATAAACGTCAACAAACAAAAATTCCTGTTGAAGTAGCTGCTTGTGTTGGGGGTGTGACCATGGTAGGGAGCATTACGAAAGGTTTCTGATCACGCTCCTCATCCTTGTTCACTCTATCTTTGGTAACCACTGTCTTCCGCAACAGACAAATCGAACCTACAGCATCGGCTACCCGTTACACTCTTGAACCAACTTTGTGCAACCTGGAGATATTGGTGGTGAGCGTTCACCCAAAAGGTGCGGTTCTACCGGCAGTCCTATGAGAGCAAGCGACACAAAACAAGCATAATCCAAAGGCTCAGTACGACATGCACGCGTATTGTGCGATTAAAAGTAGAATGGCACCAACAGCATGACAACAGGCGCCAGCTTTCAATTGAAGTCAATTGATATTTAAGTTAGCGCACTGTCAAAGAGTGGTCTTGTGGTACAATCGAATTGCGGCTGATTGGACGTCCTAGAAAGTATGTGTCGTATTGTAAATCGGAACTCAAGACAGTAGTAAGGAGCGGAAATTTGTGTGTATGCCATCTGCCAGCAGGCGCACACAGGGGACATTAAAAAAATGAAGGGGTTAGCATTAGACCAGTCACAGTCGTGACGTATTACGTGAGCGTTAGCAGCCAACCAGATACAAGGTGGACGTTTTCACGGTGCAAAGGATATACAAACACAAAAATATATGAGCCTGGCCTGTTTTAGTGCTGGGAAATTTCTTATCAAGAATTTAAAAAATGCGGTGATATGAATGCTGAATATGTAACGCAGTCGTAGTCCGCGACTTCTTCAGTTGTCATGAGTAAAAAATCATTTCATCGCATATCTCGCTTCGGTTGCTTCGTGCACGCTGCAGAAATTAAAGCGGCCGAAGTCGGTGCCATGGACTCATATGTGATTGTTTTGACTGGCTATTAGATGAAAACGACCTTTGTATAGGTTGTGGTTGCTTGCGTGTGGCACTGTTGATACAGGGCTGTTGAAATAGTGTATATCTAGGCATACGATGATGCAGATATTTATCACATCAGTAACTGAAGATATTTTCCCATGTTTAGGAAATTCCTATATTACGGCTTTCTGGGAGACGTTTGAGGATCACGAATTTCGCACTTTTTCGCAGTTCCAGGAATACCCTCAGAGGTACATGGAGGATGTGAGCGTTATTTATTCTCGTGGGACGAGTCGAAGGTCGAAAATGGTTCTGACCAGTGGGAAGGTAGTGTGATATGGTTCCATGAAAACCGTCCAGGTCTGTTGTCGTTGAAGGAAATGTAAGAGACGTAGGAGTGTATGCAGGGGCGTGCGACGTGTCTAGTAGGTTATTTGTTAGTTTCAACTTCACTTCTCGTAACGCATGTTGCAATTCAGGATTTCATGTGGTCCGACGAAGTTTCTGTCTGGTTGTGAGCTCTTTCAAGCTAGAGCGCAACCACCTTCTTAATTGTCTGGTATATGAATCTCGTCGTACAAACGACGATCTCACCACTAGCGAACTGAACGGATGCGGGGGCCTGTTTCAATGCGATACACTAACTACGGTAGACAATGTGAAACAGTAAGCTGCACCTTTACACCATATGCCGTGGGTTGAAACGTAACTTGGATATCATCCGCCGAACCGATGAGAAGTTTGGAAATTATTCAGTGTTTCTGTGGTTTTACATCAAGCTAAAGTGGGCCATTCATGCACAAAGCGGTATTATCCAGTTCGGCAATTCAACGAATATTAGGCTGGAGATCGCCAACGGACGATCAAAGAAGATGATTCACCCTAGAGACTTCCTAGACGTTGCCGTCAAAAAACGGGGTTCCACAGCGGGTAGCTGGTACGAGAGACTGAAATGCAAACTACCCACGGATGCGACCGTCATGAATTTGTAGATGTTGACTTGCACGTCAAG
The DNA here is from genome assembly GCA_008508345.1 of Paragonimus westermani. Taxonomy (NCBI): domain Eukaryota; kingdom Metazoa; phylum Platyhelminthes; class Trematoda; order Plagiorchiida; family Troglotrematidae; genus Paragonimus; species Paragonimus westermani. The sequence goes on along the minus strand of QNGE01007399.1, from coordinate 7,804 downwards.
AACATTCACCTGCACTTACCGGATACCTACATTCGCAAGTCATCTTGTCCGAAAACCCATGATTTTACTTTTAAACAGCAGCTGAGTGCAAGGTAATTGGTTCTATGTTAAACACCTTCAACGTGACATCTTGTGCAATTTGATGACAACGCTTTTGTCGTCAGTAGCATGCAAGGTACTTTTGACTGTCATTTTCACCGTTCATTTTGGCCCCTGTGCAAACACATTCTCTCGGTGTTTTGGAGACACACTTGCGCATACGGTAAGGCCTTCTGTATTGTCGATTTTCCTTCACAAAGGTCGCGTTCCCATTCATGAGCGGTGGCCAGCAGAGCACACTTCATCATTTCGACAGTTGGTGAGCCCGCATCTTCGTCCTCTCGGCGCAGCCAACTTCAATCCTTACTACAAAACCCTGCGTAGTTTACTTGCAAAGCCGCATGGCTGTAGCAGTCCCATGACAGTGAACCCTTTCAACACAATCATTGCCTTCGCCATTAAGAACGTGCTAAGACTGGCCTATCTATGTACGACCTTCTCATTGCCGCATTCACTAGCGGTAAGCAACTGAGCTGGATGAAGAATCCTGAAACAAGATTGCCATGTGGACACCATGGCAACCCGGTACAGATGGATAACCATCGCTGTGATGCTGATGAAGTGAGTTTCCACTCTGAGTATATTCAAATGACCCATATAATTAAGCGTCCATTCTGCGGCGAGCAGCTTCAACCTCAGTCACTTGGTAGGTGTGCGTTTTAAGCTGGCACATTTGTCAGGTCCCTCTGTTTCAACCACTGTTTTTACTCCTCCGGGGGTTGAGAAAAAAGTGGTCCTGCACAGCGTCCTTAATGGTTGTCGACTCAGATAATGTTGAAGTAGCTGCCTGTGTTGAGAGTTTGATGATTAAGTGTTAATAGAACGTTGATGACCACTTTCCCCGCCCAATTTATTCCCTTCAAGTTGATCCGTCTCCTTACACTGGGATTCTCCTAAATAACAATTGCGAGCTGTTCTTGCAGATTGACACAACCACTCAAGTTACGCACATGACAGCTCACTCTTGCCACGACCGGTAATCTTGATGTATTACTAAATCTTAATATCGATTATTTGTAGAAACTTGTTTCTGTGTAGATTTTCTTTCTTACTTTCCTTGCCGGTCCCTTTTCCATATGTATCTTGGTTTCATTCGCGGTGGATCACTTTTCCACCACGGGACTGTTGCATTTGATCATATTTGCGTGGGCCGTTAATCTTGGAATGTGTATACTTGACGGGTTCAATATGGAAGTTTTTATTATCTTACTTCATTTAGTTCATCATAATTATCTTGAACATCCACACTTTATTAATAAGAAACTTACCAATACGACCGTCTTCGCCTTTTGATCCAGATCCGTTGCTCGACAGGCTAAAAGTTTATAGACGTCCGTTGATTACAGACGCAACTAGCCCGGATCTAGCTCAGCGACAGACGTTGCGAGTAGAATAAGCTTTGCTCAAACAAACAGTGAACGTCCGGTATCAACGGACCGGTCTGCTGACAGTGTACCGCTTGTACACGAGCCGAAAAAAGCGCTAAATAGTATAACCTTGGGGCGATCGAACCCCCGATATGATTGAAGAAAGTGAGTTCCTTCACACATGCGCATCCAGTTACCTTGCAGGTATCGGACATAATGAACGGGCTGACGGGGACTTTAGTTAATACACGGCTGCAGTCATCTGGAAGGACACCCAGAAGGACATCCAACGGCTAAATTCTGCGCGGAAGAAAAAGCGGAGGTAGTATATACCATTTTCTAAAGCCTTCAAGTGGAACATTCATGCCGAGTTCCCTAAGTGGTCGTTCACCGTGGCTTCAACCATCCACTTATTTGTTTAAGATTGTTTCAACATGAGATACGGTTTGCCTTTACTCGCAAGCTGAGACGGATGGATTGAGCGGTCGTAAATGTTTCAGCTAGGGCACTGTTTGTCTTCACTCGTAAGTGAAGACAATTGTATGGAACTTTTGTATGCTTTCGAGTGGAAAGTGCTTCTTGATGTTGTTTGTTGAGCAGGCCACCTTATTTGCACTCCAGCGTACTTCATGTTTCGGTGAAGAGTTTTCAACCATGATGGCAGCGAACGGCTAAGCATGTCGAATACAACTAAAAATATGCCGCCGACCTGCCCAGTTTATGCGCATATCCCCACTTCGCACCAGGTTTACTGGTGTACCTTACTATTGTAGCCTTGTAAAACGCGTACTCCCCTTGATCCACCGACGGTTCAATCGCCGAAACCATGACAACGTTTTCCTTCTTAAATACAATTAAATTTCAAAGAAACCATGCCTCACTATGTCGACGACATTGATCTGTACTCTATTCCACCATTAATACTCCGAAATAACGTGGAATGCAACTTTTCGTCAATTTCCCATTGATCGATAATCTACTGAACGGGGTTGATTTTATTTTGTACACGATTAACTGGAAAACTCTGATGGGATGAATGTGATTTGAAGTTTTAGTGAAATGGTATGAATGATATTTCCAAGTCAGACAAGATAAATCATATATCAGTTAATCTGAAATCATTCGACCTCAAATATTGTTTAACTGGTCTATTGACGGTAACTGAATTCCGATTGCTGAAACAGCCCGACGGAGAATGTTGGAAGTGGTAACAATAGAACCAATTNCACAAGACCACCCTTTGACAGTACGCTAACTTAAATATGAATTGACTGCAATTGAAAGCTGGCGCCTGTTGTCGTGCTGTTGGTGCCATTCTAATTTTAATCGCACAATACGCGTGCATGTCGTACTGAGCCTTTGGATTATGCTTGTTTTGTGCCACTTGCTCTTACAGGACTGCCGGTAGAACCGCTGTTTTTGAGTGAACGCTCACCACCGGTATCTCCAGTTTGCACAAAGTTGGTTCAATAGTGTAACGGGTAACCGATGCTGTAGGTTCGATTTGCCTGTTGCGAAAGACAGTGGTTACCAAAGATAGAGTAAACAAGGGTGAGGAGCGTGATCAGAAACCTTTTATAATGCTCCCTACTATGGTCACACCCCCAACACAAGCAGCTATTTCAACAGGAATTTTTGTTGGTTGGCGTTTATTTGGTACATATGGGGTATATTTCTTATGATGCTGAAGCTTGAACTCGTTAGTCTGTGTGTGGTCTGGCTATAGAACTTCGATTCTGAACAGGAGACTATTCTGCCTTTTGTTACGTACAGTGAACAGGTTTGAGGAATTTTGTACCGCGACTACATGTAGGATATGCTTCACCTTCTTTTCTTATCCACAACCACTGAGTGCCTACCAAAACACTCCTACTAGGTAATGTTCAACACACTGCCACGCTCATCGGCGCCAGTTTGTTTTGACGGGCCTTTGACGGCGGGCTACTGTGTACCAAAATTTGTGGTTCCGTCTGATTCATTCACTCGCCCCACGCTTGATTAGCAGGCCATACTCTATGACTGTCTTCTTTTCACACGCATCCTACTGCTACTGACCAGGGTCACCTAGACCGACATTTAGTAGTATCACGAGCCAACGCATGACCCGGAAGTTTATCTCTGGGTTTCATACACAACCTCTCCCGAGCAAGTTCCCCCTCTGATCAACCAACTGGCAACGAGCCCATTCCTGTCAACACTGCAGTTACCGCTGCCATGCGCAGTCACGCACAAAGGCGCGCAATCACGGAAAGGCTTTCTCACACGTTAAATAGCATGCATGTGACACCCACACACGCAAGTGACCGCTGACAGACGATTGAAATTACCTGCAGGGAGTGAAATCTGCCGTTAGACGGCGATAAAATGAGAAATCATTAAACACCGGACGATATTTCCGTGGTATCGTCCAGGAATGT
>QNGE01007398.1:0-23411 GCA_008508345.1 Paragonimus westermani | reverse complement strand
GAGAAGCACGCTTGGTTATGCGCGATCACTGTAGATATTTATTTTGGGATTTCCGCCATGCCTCGCTAAAGCCGACCTATCTTGACATTTTCCGAGCGTCAATTTTATCCCCTGATGACAAAACACTCTAAAGATGCGTTTGGACATTCTTCCCAGAGTGACCTTAAACTATCAAAAAAATTGTCACTTCCACGACCTTGTAGAAAGTAAATTAGTGTACCATCCCATTTGTTTGAGACTAAATCCGTGAAGCGACCGAACTGTGTCCTTCTCTATTGCGTGCGTTAAAGTTTTTATGAACTACACTCATTTGCCTTTTGACCAAGTCCTTCATGACGGGAGGCTTCACGTTTGTGCTACTAATTACTTATTCGTTTTTGTATGGTTTGTAAGTATCTGCAGTGATCGCGCATGGCGCAGTATGCTTCTCACATATGACTTGAGAAATATATATACTTAATATTAATATTATCATCGCCCCGCCATTGGATGATTTTTTCTTGTCGTTCATGTGTCAAACGTTTGTTTCTGGCACCGTGATTTTGGTAGATTCATTATCCAGCGTTTTAGCCATTCTCTTCCCCCTGCTTTAATGCTTGCCCTGTAATCTAGCGCCTAATCAATAAGAAACCTGCTATTGTGTCCGTCATTCTTGGGTCGTGGCCGATTTCTCATCGGGCTCAGAATTCACGGGCGATCGTGGTATCACCAATACGTCTGTTGTAAATTCAGCCTACGGGGAGACGCTGAGAGCAGACTGCGCGTAGCTGGAGCAAATGCTGAATGTCCGGCAGTGATGGTGCTTACAGAAGCTTCGTTCAAGCGCACCGCTGAGTACTTCAGACTCCCCCTGTGATTGTCCATGCCCCCCATGACAGTCTCCCCTTGGAGACCCGAAAATGGACGTGGATCATCTTATAAATAAGCTTGAATGTTGTACCGACGACGATTTTTAGCAGTCGTCTATCGGATGCGATCTGTTGTTAATCGATGTGGGTTTGGTCACGCCACTGCCTATCCGTTTAGAATAGTGTTCATACGCCCTGTCTGGTTGTTGCCAAGTGGTTTTGCCATCGTTGCCCACTGGACCAGAAAATCACATATCCCATTGTCCGCCATAGCGCACATGGTTTATCGCGTAATTTTTCTGCCGTTCTTAACTCCAAAAATATGTCAAGTGAGAAACCACTCCATCACGTTCGAATACACGCAACCCCGTAATGTTTGTGCACTTCGTCAACTCTGCGAAATTCTTTTGATTTTGAGCAAAGAACGAAGCCCATTTGAGAGGTCTGTCTACTCCTCCGCAAAAGTGTGTGCTGTCCTATCTCCCCCTTTGCGAGAAAATTTTCTACATATTCTTCCGGGGCTGTCTACATAGAATGACGGCAAAATCCTTTGGCAGTTTATTTTCTCCATCCGCAAAACTTCACGTTTTGACCATTAGGCCAGTGATCACATTGTGGAATGCAATTTGGTGTAACTACTCGGCTTCTTTACCGAATTTGAGAGATTTCAAATGCTATCACCTTAGAAAAACGTATCTCAATTTTTTTGGTAAACAGAACTTTTTCTTTTTCAATCTGTCCGTTTTGTGGCAATATTCACATAATTGACTTATTGTGCCATTACCAGTTATGGTGTTCATTTATCTGTGTACATTGATCACGCCTCCTTCAGCGCGTTTCTGACAGATGCGTCGAGTAGTATATTATTATTATCATTATTACGAACGCATTCCGGAGAGTGGACGCAGGATGACGAAGAAAACTTCCGCAAAATGGCTTTAATTAGTGACGCCCACACCGATCAATCCCTGAGTGGTACTGTGATGGGCGCGAGTAGTCCAACACTCAACAGACTATCTTACCGCGGCAACAAGGATGTCTGAAATCTCAAAACGAACGAGCTCTGATCAACACGGGCGTCCGGAATGGCCATCGCCTAACGAAGTCGGATGAATAGACGAGGAATGGCAGGTGGAAACTCTACCTAAGGAATTAGTCACACGCGCAAGCTGGGCAGGAGTGTACACGGTGGGTGATTAGGAACTGCTGTGGTGCAATTTACCGGAATTTCGGTAGATAAACTTCGGCGTATGCGTGGCTTTGGGACGAGCGGGTTGGACAATAAAGGCCTCGCTTTATTGAACGACTTTTCGTTACGATATGATAAGGCGTACCACCTGGATGGTCCCGACCAAAACAATTTTTAACCCATGACCAATCAGTTTACTAGCTGCAGCACCTTCGAATGCCAAACTGGCAAAAGTCGGCCTCCCGTCTACCTTCCTTTTTGAGTTCCTAGTACGTTATCACACGCCAGTCACATGTACCCATCACCATTAGCAGCTTGCGCAGCACCGCTTGTAGTTCTACCCACTCACCGTGTATTATATGGAAACCCCAAAGAATAATACCAGAAGGCGTGCGAGTGGACCCTTTGTGTCCGACTGGCTAGTGCTGGTCAGCCAATCGATAGGCCTGCAAACAGCCGAAACCCCTATCTCTCGAAAAGTAAACAGAGACTCCAATGGTGTGTCCCTAACCGGGAAGAAAAATGTGGAAATTACAATGCGAAAATCAGCTCCATATAGGAGTACATGTTAGTTCACTCTTAAGAGGATTGAAAAAACAGAAAGCTCAAAATTGGGCCGGAAGAAAACAGACGAGCCATTCACCATAAAATGCATCAACATGGCTAAAGAAACGAAGGGTAGGAGGACACAGTCATTCAGGTTTCTGAAAGGAGCAGCGGGTGGGTTTTCGAACGACGACAATGGTTGGTAGATGAGAACAAGAAACAACCGACATAACCTATTTGAATAGGACGTAGCCGTTGTCCATTGGCCGACGGTGTACCGAACACGTTGGTGACTTACTAATCCGAGGCGGCAAATGCAGTCGCCACCGGACATGGCGCAACTTCAAATAGCCGCTCCACTGCGACCTATGGCACTGATGATTCCATCGGGTAACGCGCACTTCCATTCATAGCCGTGAAACAAACGCCCACTGAACTTGTGGACGCCCGTCCAAGTCGTATTTCTCCAGGCTGTCCAGCCCAGCGCCAACATCTCCCAACATCTAAAATCAATGTCAAAACGCAAAAGATCCACCTGCACAACATCCTAGTATCTCCGCCTTTGACCACCAGGATTTTGCTTACCGTCTTTCAATTGTACATACAGCAGCTGTCTTGGAATACGGTCAACGCCCATCCGACGGACGTGACTCAACTAACGGAAGTGATTCAACGTCAGTATGGCTTCCATTCCGCCCATTTCTGCTCGCTGCATATCTTACTGTTCGGAAACATGTGCGAGCACCAAATAACCCAGATGCGTCGTAGACAGTGCACATAGAAGCGGCTCAAGTAGAGTGCGGTTCACTGACACAGTGTCCAACTTTCACTGCCGTACGGCAGTACAGAGAGCACCGTTGGGCGGTAGACACACAGGTCGGTGGATATCCCCAGGCTGCAGTTCTTCCAGACGCCTCCTTCAAGATGCTTGGGAACAACACTGGCCTTTGCCACACGAGCTCTCAACTCGCGGTCCGTGGGCAAACTTGTCTACAAATTGCTATCCAGGCAACAGGGGCCCACTAGACTGCGGACAACCTCGCGAATCTCAGGCACACGCAGAGGAACAGCGCGTCCATCCGGAGAAGGCTGAAGGAAAGAAAACGTCTCACTCATGTCGATATTTACTCTAACTCTGGATGCCTCTGTCCGGAAAGCCGTGACCAGTGGCTGTATTAGTGTGAACAGAGGCATGTGCAGCCCTGACGTATGTAGTGGGATTGGGGCACCAAAACGTGGAATATTCAGCAGGCGCCCCTCCGTCGGGCTCTCTACCCCAATACTGTCTCCCTCAGAGTCCTGAAAAGCAAATGTTATCATTGCTGGCAAATATAAACTAGATATGGCTAGGACTAGCAAACAACCCTGCTCCACGCCAGTGACAATGTCAAAACCATAACACAGTGATCCACACGACTGTACCTTTACCTTCATGCTAACACGCAACATTCTAATCAAATTGACGAACTTAACAGGGCATCCAACTTCATTAAACACCGTTCACAACTTCTCGCGGCTCTCGGAACCAGAGGCCTTGATGACGTCTAAGAAGAGGATAATCGGGGACTGGCTGCGTTCTTAGCACTTTTCCCAAATCTGTCGAGGAGCAAAAGCCAAACCCACCGCACTGCCACGCGCCCAGATTCTACACTGTTCCTCAGGAACACTGGTCTCTAATGCCTCCGTAACCAGCCTGTTCAAAAAATTTTCACAATCACCTCGCCTGTGCAGCTCAATAAACTAACACCCCGATAGCTGTTGGGGCATTGCTCGCTACCACCGTCTTCGAGTAAAAGTGCGACAAGTACATCCTTGAAATAATGTGGAATTTCTCCCCGCAATCGAATAAAACCGGCTGCAGAAAAATTAGTCCCTTCACCGGTCCACCATCCATCCGACAATCCATCTTTTTTGCAGCAATTTCACTGCGCACCTACCCAATATATCCATGAACCTCTCTCAAATCAGGAGAGAAGGAGGTGGAGAGTTGGTGGCCAGTTGCGGCAGGCTGTTAACAACCCCTCAATTAATGGCGGCAGGACGGCCCGGTAGACCACAGAGTGCTTGCCTAAAGTTCCACTGCTCCCCTCAATTCAGTGCAGGAACATCCGGTGTCCATCTCAAACGGTGCTTCAGTAGACTTGGCTGATGAACTGAACACATAACCTCTTGTGTAGTCGGCGACCGGCGCGGCTGTGCATCCATACGCCCTGTTTTCTTCACCAATCGCCTTGATCCCGCGACCACGTTCGGCCAGTTCAGAGGTGCATTGCGAACGTGCCAAACGTCGCATGCCTCCCACATACCGTTCTGGGGACAGTCACGTTGTTAAAGTAAAGACACGTTGTAAAAACAACCGAAAGTTATTATGACCTTTACTGCCGTAAAAAGCATGTGAATCCAAGGGAGTTTCAGGGCGCCACTGCAGTGTCGGCTGTGAACGTTTAGCAGTATACGCATTCATTACAGTGTCGGAGACAGTGTACGTCACAACCACGAGTTTCACAGCTTATGGTTTTGCTTCTACACACCAAAACAACCACCGTAGGGTCTGACAACCATGTGCGATTTTTGGGTTGGTTGTCCTGTGACTGACACTGCAGTCTGTTCTCTACCCTACCGCTGTTGTCAATATTGTAGCATCTCTGTGGCAATGAGGTTAATGTTAGTTAAGCGAATCAGGTTCTGTAAACTTTGGCTAGAGCGTGAATGCGCTTCACACATGAGTATCTCGCCATAAAACCACGCCGAACCATATTTTCTAAACGCTACTCAGTGAAGTTGCCTTGGCCAGACTTATTTTCTCATGAAGAAGTAGGGGATCGACTGTGAGAATTCAAGATAAGTGCTTGTGATACACTGGAGAGCATCACACATCTTTAACAGCACTTACAGCGCTGTTCATCAGGCGGACTTGAGTTGTCTACATCTTGAGTAGACAGACGAACTCCACAGTCTCACCTCAAAAAACATGGGCGGTACTAAAACGAGAAGTTACTAAAGAGCAAGACCCATATCGGCAATGGACAGCTTTCTCGGTGCCGGGTTTCACACCACTTTGATGACTAGTCATTACCTAGCGCAGTTGTCGGTATTGGGTTGGCCGGTAGGGAAGGAGAAAGGATAACAGTGGGTTGGTGAAAAGATTGTTCATCCAGAGCTTGCCAATGAAATTGTAGTCAAGTTTGCAGATGGTTACATTCCATGGAATTACATATGTCAGTCACCCGGCCAAAAATTTACAGCACCAACCCACTCAGACGAAGGCCTCAATGCTGGTATTCGGCAATCACAAGGAGAATTCCGGACGACTAACAGACGATGGAATGTCTACTGGTAAACATGGAACGAAGGAACCTACGTACAAACTGAGCATGTAAACTCATCCAGGGTTATCACTAACTTTTTGTGCAACAAGGGATGTTTTGCCAGTCACTGTCCTAACCGATGTTTCCCATATGTTTTCTTATATGGGACAGTCATGCTGAATGTTTCGTAAACAAAAATAGTGACCAACAAGGGGTGAACAATTATAGGAGTAGATACGAAAAATATTACATCAACTGTGTACGGAGTACACAGACTGAGCAGCAGGTCATGTAGTTGTGAGGTGACGGCTTAAATGAGGGTAGCGTTATAAGTACTGATAATTCAGAATGTCAAATTTTAAATTTGGACTGTCACGAATAACATCGTTTGTAATATGCTGGCGCAGACTTATGTGCGGTTTTATCGATTTTTTGTCAATGAGCGAAACGCGATGCCAGCAGATAGTTGTTATATTAACTAGCAAAAATTAGGCGAGTAACGGCTATTTCTATACGAATATCTAGAAATTTGGCTATCGATTTTCTCTGTAAATCTGATGTGCTCAAATTTAGGTGGTTGCTTTGTGTAACCCGAGATGGTTACTAGGCTGCTTGTTATGAGGGTTGAAACTGGTGGAACCGCCAAACTTGACGTGAAAATTGACTGCGAATCTACTGCTGCGGCGAATTTTGATTTCTCGATATTTTTCTTGCCTGGCTCTTGTACGATGATCAGTAATCACTGAAGGCTAGCTTCTGCTGATTATAAAGTGAAATCATAACGGAAGGAATGTAACATTACAAACGGACTTGTGCGCAGACAAATGCCTACGGTGAACGTGTTGAAGTTAGTCTGGTAGGTTTGCTGTTTCATGTTTGATAAGTTTAATAGCGCTACGGGATCTGAAGAATGTCCGGTTCATTTATAGAAAGTCTATCTTATACTCCTGTATGTTGCATTCTGCCGTGTACAATAAACATTCATGATGAGCTTGGTGCTACGTCTGCATGAATAATGTGTGTTTCATTTTTTGAGAGCTGTCATTGTTCATATGTTAAAACTTCCCCACTTGGCATTGTTCGACATTTTTTTACATTCACCCGTACGTGATTATTTAGTACGACAGGCGGCAGTTCCTCAACAGGTCTTCGACACCTTCATAACAAGCTTTCTCCTGCAGAATAATTTGACTGCACGGATAATTCATATTGAAGGTGAGGATGCGCTTTCACAAAAATTTTTGACCGAATAAACTCCGATCGTTTCGATAGATTCTTCTAAAGTCACTTTGACCCTGGAGACAGTGAATTCTGCCTTGCTGTGTGAAAGAGCTTATTTGAAATCGTTGGATCCATTCATCCGGTGTTTGTTCTGACTGCGCTCAGTCTACTCACAACGTCTTTCGATAGACCGGGGCAGGAAAGTCGTGTCTGTAACGAAGAGGGCGTCCGCAAATTCCGAGTTCTCTGAGCAAGCGATTCGGATTCAAAAAGGAAGATGACCCTAAAGACAAAGTTCATATTGGTAAGGTGCTAAGGTACAAGAAAATGATTAAGAACTTGACGAAAAAGAATACAGAAAACCTCAATTCCGGGTCCACCAAATATACTAGTCCTGAGGATGTCGGTTCAGGTGAATACGACCAAGTGCAACAGTCGGCAATGGTAAAACGATCGGGCGCAGATAATATTGATAATAATAAATGTTGCTCAACGCGTATGTGAGAAGCATACTGCGCCATGCGTAATCACTGCAGATACTTACAAACCATACAAAAACGAATAAGTAATTAGTAGCACAAACGTGAAGCCTCCCGTCATGAAGGACTTGGTCAAAAGGCAAATGAGTGTAGTTCATAAAAACTTTAACGCACGCAATAGAGAAGGACACAGTTCGGTCGCTTCACGGATTTAGTCTCAATCAAATGGGATGGTACACTAATTTACTTTCTACAAGGTCGTGGAAGTGACAATTTTTTTGATAGTTTAAGGTCACTCTGGGAAGAATGTCCAAACGCATCTTTAGAGTGTTTTGTCATCAGGGGATAAAATTGACGCTCGGAAAATGTCAAGATAGGTCGGCTTTAGCGAGGCATGGCGGAAATCCCAAAATAAATATCTACAGTGATCGCGCATAACCAAGCGTGCTTCTCACATATGCGTTGAGAAATATATTATTATGATTGGGTAGATTCCAACGCAAGATTTCGTCGATTCCCCGAAAAACGTCAAAAAGTTGAACATCTCGCGAACCGCTCATCTAAGACGAAGTTGCCTGCGCCAATCCGTCGTTGAAAAGTTTCGTCGCTCAGTGGATAATATGAGGATCGGAAATGAGAGTGTACTTCCACACGTGAGATGAAAAAATGTGGGGTTATAAAATTTTCTATGACAAACATTGTGCCAGCGGAAATTTTTTGAGAAAATACTCACACAATCATATTATTTTTGTTATGATTACTGGAATATATAACACTATCTACTGTTTGTTGTGGTATTTTGCTATGTACTCGGGATTTATTCAGGCATACGGAGAATTGAGTCGACGGTTTGGAGAGCCGCGCGAAGTGAGCGTCTGATGACTAAAACTTACATGACGTCGTTCTGCTGGACTTATTATTAAGCGCCGCGTTCACATTGTTTTTTGTAGTAAATGTAACCACCACAAACAATTTTCATCTAACATGTGGTATTGTGTTCTTTTTCTTAGTTCCTAATATATATATTTGAGAAGGATTTTTTTCGATTGATCAATTCGAGAGATTTTCAACTTTTTGACTGTTTTGAGCGATCGACGAAATCTTGCGCTGCAATCTGCGCGGACCTTTTGCCGGATTTCGGAATTTCCCCTTGCGCCTCGCCAACGCCGAATTAATTCACGTTTTTTCGGACACCAACTATATCCCGTAATTGCAAGACTTTTCAAAGATGCAGCTGGATGTTCTCCTTGGAGTGACCTTGAATAGTTTGAACAATCGACCCTCATACAGCCCTGTTAAAGGTAAATGAATTTATTTTATGATTTTTGGACTAAGTCCGCGAACTGAACGAACTATGTATTTTCCGGCGGTGTGCGTCTAAGTTTCGTGAAATAGAATCATTTTCTTATCGACCAGATCGTTTTTGGTAGCAGGTTTAACGTTTGCGCTACTGTTTGATTATTCGATTTGTATCGTTTGTAATTATCTGCAGTGATCTCTCCTAATCCAGCATGCTTCCCAAATATGCGCTTCGAAAATCGCATCATTTATTTTTTTGATTCCTTTGTTGGCTTCAGAACTTTAAGGACTCGGAAGGCCAGGTTGCGTGATGGCGAAGGATTCTTCAGAACTATGACTTCGAATGCGAACATCGGGCTGGGGAAAGCCACGTTACCGCAGATGCGTTGTCCAGAAATCCAGGACATGTTCATGAAGACTACCCGTCTTGTGATACGCAACACGTAACACTAGTCACACTGTAGGGTGCGGCCTATGGACGACAGCAGATGGTCCAACATTTCGACCTTTAAACGGCTCTCATTTTCGAAAGACAATGGGAAGAGGGAATAGGCCCGCAAATAAAGAGATGGAAGGGAAGAGTTACGAAAGTCGTGCCTGTGGGCAAAGTGGGACCACTTGGTGATGAGCGAGGGTGTTACGTTCTTCGATCACGGGCCGAACTACTGCAGAAGAATCATCCTCCCACGATCACTGGTAGACAAGGTTCTAGAAGACCTCCATAAAGCGTTAGGACATGCTAGGATAAACAAACTGGACGCTGCAGCCAGACAACGCTTCTGGTGGACACATTTGCGTCGTGATGTAGCAAACTTTTTTCACCGGTGTGCACAATGTGTCAGTTTCCAGGGTCCCAGGAACAAAAAGAAGACCCTGCTTCAACCAATATATATGCTGACTATCCAAACGAATTAGTTGGTGTGAACATCATAAGCCTCCTAACAGAGACGTCAAGAGGCAACCTGTTTGCGCTTGCGTTGGTGGACTATTTCACAAAATGGTGTGAAGCAGTACACTTGTCTCACATTGGTGCGAAAACGGTTGGCAATGCAATCGTTGAATATTGGGCGTGCCAATGGGGGGCGCCGGGAGAGCTGCACTCTAACCAGCGGTTCAATTTCGAAAGTGTTATTGTGAGAGATCTGTCGGATCCTAATAATTGACGAAATTCGAACGACCGTCTATCACCTCGAAAGCAACGGGCAGATGGGAAGAAAAATCACATACTTTTGGTGTTGCTAGAGGCGCTTGTAGATCGCAATCCGTTCTACTGGGATCTGGCGATCCCAAAGTGTGTAATAGCCTATCGAACTTGTGTTCATGAACCTACTATACAGACACCTCACTTCCTACGGACTGTCCGAGAAATATGACTACCGTCCGATCTCTGCCTGCCCTCGACCGTCCGAATACAGCTCGTGGTGGTGGAATACGTTTGCAACCTGAACGACACGTTGCCGTTAGCACACGAAATGGCGAGAACGCAACTGCAGAGTGCACACGAGTATCAGAAGGAGTACAATGACAAAAGGGTATTTGGTGCCTCCTTGAGATTGTGGAATAAGGTTGGGTTACACAAGGAAACGGTGCGCCCGGGTATTTCTAAAAAATTGCAGACATAATGGAAAGGACGGTTTGTCGTAGAATGTATGACATCTGATTCGACTTGTTTAATAAAAGATCCGTCCTCTCCAACTAGTCTACTTATAACCGTCCACTACAACCGCCTGAAGCCATTCACGGATAGCACCGACAACGATTCAGGAGAAGTAGCTGCAGACAATGTGCCAGAATTAGGGACAGAGGTCGAGGTTCCGCCAGAGGGGGGCTTTGTGTGGCCTTGAGGATGCTGCCTCAAGTAGTAGGGGATAGTGTAAAGTGAGACCAAAACTAAAGAGACGCACGTAATCCGCCGGTTTGTACAGTCGCCAGGGTAGAGGCCCCAGCTGAGGACAAATTGACTGATAGAGCCATAACTTGATGCGCCACACCGTTTCTCCACTTTTCCTTACTTTTGTAGTGGTGTTACGTGTTCTTCATAAACAATTACCGACATATTCTTGTCCTCCTTCTTAACGAGTATACTACGCATGTTTCTTAAAGTTCGAAGTCGTTCAGGGGGAATATGTTCAGACACATCTTCAGGGTTATGGCCGTTCTTTGATACAACTAGCATCGGAAAATGTATAATGAGTCGGATTTGACGAAGGAGGATGGCAAGTTCTAAAATTCATCGATTGTTGGAAACCGTCGAAAAGTTGAAAACCCCGCGAATTGTTCGGCCGAAACGAAGTTCTGTGCGTTCATCCATCGTAGAAAACTTTCTTGCACATCGGACGGTTATGAGACTTAGAAAAAGAACACAATATTATGCGTTAAATGAGACAATGTGGAGTGGTATAGTTTGCCACGACTAATAATTTGTATACATAATTTTTTGACAAAGACTGTGCGATATTACCATTTTTGCTCCGGTTAATAAATAAGATAACTAAATAACTAATAATTCTGTCGACTGGTTTTTATGGTATTTCGCGATTTGCTCCGGCAACCGGAATATTGATCCGACGATTTGAAAGACCCCGTGAAATGTGCGTGTTCTAAGTATATGTCAAATGCAGTCATTCTGCTGGATTTATCAATGAGCGCAAAGTATATTGTTCAGCGACCTAGATGACGCATCTACATGAATAAACACACGTGATACCGATGTTGCAACGGTATCCTGGGCATGCAGTAGATCAGATGCTAAATTTACTCGGTCGCAAACAGCTTTGAGAACCTGAGTTTCACGTCTCCTACATTCAGTAACCTCATCATGCTTTGTGGACGTTATAAAATGTGCGATGTCACTAAAAACAATATCGATATCCAACACTTTCGAAACTTCCCCTGCCTAGTAGCTGGCTTCCATGAAGAATTCCGCGACAAATTGATATTCTCGTATTATCATGGCAGTTGTTTAGTTCGCCCGTATAATGCTACAAGGTCGAAACGAGTTGGAAGCGGCCATTCGGATGCGTGAAGGGATCTTTCAGGGAGCGCATTTCCCTTCGTACCCGCGAAAATCAAATTGGTATGGACTATGTAACATGCAGGCCAGCCGACTCTACTCTGGATGCCCGTGACTTCGCGGACCAGCCTTCGGGCAACGTGGACGCACCAGGGGACAGTGTTCTTCCGAAGTAGGGATTCGAACAACAGTTCTGAAAAGAGAAACAATACGAACAAACATGAGCCGAAGACCCAGTGAGCCATGCACACGACTTAAGACGGCACCAACAATACAGCAGCACGCCCCGTCACACAACTCAAATTCAATTCATGTGCACTAGCTGGTTTTGGTTGCGCGTTACAGACTAATAATGCACCGGCTGACCTTGAAGTGCACTTTTTCCATTGGGCAATGGGCTATCCCAGAGGGGTTGGAGAAAAGCACATATAAACACATTTATGTGTACATATAAGGGTACGCACAAGTATGTATATTACATGTATGTGTGTGCACACAAATGCATATATGATTAAATATGTATATATATAAGTGTATATATTTGTATATATGTATATTGCTATGTGTATATTTGTATACATATAGATGAACACATGTGTATATCTATATATATATAAACATATATATAAATATACAAATATATTTATATGCATATGTAGATGCATGTGCACATGAATGTGTACAACGTGATATATGTATATATGAATATCCGTATATACATATATGTATACATATAGGTACATATATATATATATACGTATTTGCGTACATATACATATATATTTCTACAGAAACATATATGTATATGTAGATATATATGAGTATGTATGTACATATACTTAGATATATATGTACCCTATGAGCACAAACCATTCTTCCACTACGATTTCTGCTCTTTTCTTCAAGCGGCCAATCAGGTGTGATTGTAGTGGAATCGGCGTTGTGTCCACAGCAAACGCCGTTTCCACTGCGTTTTTTCGACCAATCACGCATGGTGTTTGTGCGGACCAATAACAACGCAGCATGATGCACGCTGAACTTCGCTAGTCGTACTATGATTCACGCTGGTTATTGGCCCAGTGCGTACCCTGATCGGACCTATATCCCCCTCTCCAATCCTGCAGCAACATAAGCTAATCAACCGTTTAACCGTGGCCTTTTCGAAGGTTCCATCGAAGAGAAAACAAAGTGCGCAATACAGAGAATTAACATTTATTGAAATTAACTATTTATACATGTACAAAATGCGAAATGTTAATGGGCATCCAGGTTGAAAGCGTCTGCTTCGTCTAGGTCCACGATCAATTTCTTCTCCCTCATAAGTAAGAGTGCCACCATGTTACCGCAAGCTTACCGGGTTGATGTCCTCACTGTCTTGTGGAATGGACCGTTCGTCTCGTGCGCAATGTAACCACACCTCTTAGTATTCATTGTGCACACTGTCAGGGGTGGTTGCGTATTCCGTCCCACCGTGTACTTGTCCTGGTTACGGGAAGTAATGAAGGTATATGGCAGACCATACCTATTAAAAATGCCTTCAGTTGTGTGCGTTTGAGTGCAAACGTGTTGCGTTCACCGGAATAGGTAATCTGTGCAGCAACTGTCCTTGTCATCAATCGGTTCATCATGTTACGAAGAAGAGCTGCAGCACTGAGGCACTGATACCCTGGAAATAATCAGCCTGAAAGAAACTCAACTGGTCATTGATCTCACCACTTACCATAGCGGATTGGAACTTACGCCGCAACACTTTTCTTTCAACTTCTAACTGTGTTACTGAGGTTACCGGTGAAGGCAAACACTGCGTCTTTTTATTCGCTAGTCGCGTTATTTCGGCAGTCATCAGTTCCATGGTAGCCCCTAATGAGTTAATTTGCACATTGATACCGTGGGCTACCTCTGAGGAATTGTATTAGGTGCAAAACACGCCGTTACCATTTAGAGCACTCAGAAAAAATGAGCGGATCTTTTGTAGATCATTCATAGTGATTTTTCCTTCTAGGCCATTTCCTGCAAGTAATTGATTCCGAAGTAAGGTTTCCTCACCACTATCGTTGTGGATGATGGTTTATGCACCGTAAGTGATGCAGCCGATCGGTCTTCCATGTTGCATTGTAGAGCTGCACGATGGAACTGAAGAACTCATCAGAATAGGCTCACACTTCCTTCTTTTTGTACTGCCGTCCACTTCACTGCCGTCATTCGTGAACCTCGGTCGTTTACTGGTAATTTTTCAACAGATAGCAACAATCAACTTACATTGGACGTTTAGGGGGTAATGCCATGTTTATTGTGTCGGCGCTGGAAGGCAGGTTACCGGATGTGTATCGCACTTCCATTTCTCCGGCGTGATCAAAGTCAATTGCAATGTAATGTAGCTGTTTGTTATGTAATAGCTTCACTTACTTGTGGTAACCAGTATGGTAACTGGTAACTTCGGATCGTCCGTGCCCGGCTGCAAGTGTTTCTGTGCACAACTGTGATACGAAGTTCCAGACAGCCGTAGAAAATCCGCTGTTTTTCCAGCAGCATCCAGCCAGCTGCTGCTGATAACGGCAGCATCTTCGTTGTCGTCGGCCTCAATTTTAAGTACGCAGTATCACTTTGGTCTATCCATATCTGAAAGTGGAAAGGTTTCTGTTAGTTTCAGGTAACATTGTTCACGTTAGCGGAGTAAAAGTTTACAAGCACGTCTTATTGGTTCATGTTTATTGGCATTTCGTCGAACGTGTGCAAAAGCGGAATTACAAGTGAAAGAGATGACGAAGTAAAAAGTACACATTTACGCCGTGATGTCCGGCGTCATCCGCCAAATGTATAAGCGAGTGCACATTGTATAGCATTTCCATTGCTCCATACATATGAAAGAACTCGTAAAGGAATTTACGTAGGCAAGAATCTCCATACTCAAGTAAATGTCCGCAGAAGACAGGATGAGCAATCACATAAATACCAATGGATAAGTCCAGGAAGTTGGAGTAATTCTTATGCGGTATGGTTCCCTTCAAAATCCATGGGCCGATATACAGAAGGAACTGCCTAAACTCACAGGCTTTCCAATTTTTGAACTCCAGCCATCCTCGACACACCCTTGAGAAGTCGTCTCTGAATAGACGAAAGCATGCGATTATGCGTGAATCCACGTTCTTAATCGTGTCCACCTCCAACTGCAAGCCTTTACTACACGGGGATTCCAGCCACAATGACACCAACTTGCGCACTACACCAAGACAAACGGAGTGCATATAGTCGTGGGGAAAATGGTGTATCATATTTAACAGCAGAGCTTTAAACGGAGATTCATTGTGCTTCCTGGCACACCGGAAGGATTCGTCTGTACGACTGGGGCAGTCTGTTAAAGGATAAGTAACCTTATGGTCAATGTAGACACATTTCTGCGTGCAACGGTCACAATTGGCATATCTGGTATGTTCTGGTCTCTGTTTCACAAAGGCTCTAGCTGGTGAGGCACAAATAATGCTGCTGATAATCAGCTTTTTCATGGGCCCAAGGTTACCGACCGTAACGCCATCTGATATCAGATTAGAAAGTTCATTCACCATTTTAGACAGATATTCGTTCACATTCCAAGGTTTGCTGCGACCAGCAAATACGCCACCCATGAAGGGGGTAGTTGTCAATGGCATAACCAATCTGCAAAGTGCAGGCCATAACGGCAACTTCGACTACTTTAAAGGTCTAGCATCGTCGATGTGAAACTAGATGGCAACCCCACCAGCATTCATCAGTGATGTGTCACACGGCAGGCGTGACAGCGCAGTTTGCAAACCAAAGTGAGCATACTGTCCACCACATATTGATTTTGAAGGGCAATCACGGAGTGTATTCATCAAAGAACGACCATCAGTTGGCATAGATCTCGCCAACGGATTAATTATTCGTAAGAGCGCTGTAACCGCTCTTCTGGGAATCTCATATTCTGAGACCTACTCTTTCAAACCTTCTATCACTTTGGAGTCTGCTCCACATTCCCCTGCGGTTGACAAACTGCTAATACTTGCGTCATTGAGAACAACGTCATTTAAAGAGATAAAATAGCACGTGGAAAAACACCTACATTTCCCCTGTATTGTCCTAAAGATACCATCATCAGACCAATCAGTGGAGTCCACTGTTAACATGCATCGCCGCTTCCAACGATTGACAGTCCTCTTCGATGGCAGTTGTGTTGAATTCTTGTACGTTCGTCGACTTCGGCACATTCTCAACTTTCTGTGATGAACAATAGGAGGGTATATGTGAACTACAGTTGATCACACCGTCGTACAACACCATCAGTATAAGAACACCCGATCAAGTAGTTTGAGGGTCACAATGCTGTACTGAACGCAGACAATGCACACCAACCTGGCTCACTAAGACATAAACTAGCTATATGGAGATCATTTTCAAAGACACAGCATACACAATCATTTCTACTCGTTCATACTCTCATCTTCTCCTTCATACAACTTTGTGTGGTGCTAATAGAGTAATGCTTGAGAAGTCGCGCCCACAAACGGTGAACACAAATCCCAACTCACCTCCGTAATAAAAGCCTCTAGGCAGGCCAACAACCGCTGTATGTAGTGATTAAAAGCAGCCTGCTTTGACACATTTACCCACCCACGATTGAATGCGTCATTCGGCTACGGCCACAACTACACCTATGGTCCAACGGATGCATCCAATCGACAAGCCCACACATATCTATCGGTCTCCACCACCCTGCGACTTCGAGCCTCGCACGGTGAGATTACAACACCTTGATTCGTCATCTCAGTGACATCGAGCAGCAGCCGTGCGTAGGTGGTGACATGCAACCAATCACAATTCACCGGCGTACTGACTCTGATTTCCCGATTTTTCCCGCTTATTTTTTTGCCGATTGTGTTCACAGGGTATACACAAAGCTATATATATATATATATATATATATATATATATATATATACAGACATCTGAACACATGCATACAGATAACTACGTATATATATATATGCATACGCATACGTGTGTATGTATATAAACATGTTTATATACACATACACGCATGCATGACTACATATATGTATATAAATATATATATATCCATACATATTTCTATACATACACATATATTTGTTTAGAAATATATATGGATATATATGTATTTATATACATATATATAGTCACACATGTTCATATACACATACACATGCCTAAATATATATATCTATAGCTATCTGTATACATGGATTCAGACAGCTGCATATATAAATTAAGCTATGTATATATATATAAACCTACGTATATATATACGTAGGTATATGTATATGTACATATATGTGTACACATATATCTATATATATTTCTGTGGAAATATATATAGATATATATACGCACATACGTACTTATATATATGCACATATATATATATATTAATTTACACACGAATATTCATATGTACATATATCACGTTGCACACATTCATGAGCACATGCATGTACATGTGCATATATATATATATGTATATATATAGATATGCACGTGTTCACCTATATTTATATAAAGCTACACAAAAATGTGTACGAATATATATATGATTATATATACATAGTCTGGTATACACACAGAGGAACCACTGAAGGAAGACTCAGTGAACCTCACTGGACTAACGACAACAACCAATGCAAAATAAAAACATGAGCATAGCTCGTGTAACCATGCCGTGGGTGGGCCTGAATAGGGTCGTGGGTTCGTTCACATGACGCCTGAGAGCGCTGTTTCTTCATAATCATCTATTTTGCTGTGCCTCGTACGTAGAGTAGATCAATCGTGCCGACGCATTCTAATCCCATATTTTCTGTTCACATACGTCTTCATTTCACGAACACTCTTAAAAAGGCTCATCATCTCACATACACGCAGTTCAGCAACAATAGCCAGACGTCTATTCTTGGGATAAATATTCGGCCTACCAACCTGAAAGTCGTGTGAGTGCACCAGGTTTTCTTTCTCGATTTGATATCCATCGGTGCGATAATGAATAACCCAGGAGGCTTGACATCTGTAATCGGCAAAACTACAGTTTATCGTAAAAATTGATCGAACAAACGTTACTGTTTGGAGGGCTTCGTTCGCCGTGTACAGTGTACGCATCTGTACACCGCACTTCCATACAGGCAGCCTGGCGGCAGGTCTATTCCTCTATGCTCCTTAGCACTTGCAGCTGCCTGCGAAGTGTTAATGAAAAAGCTTTACAAGTTTCCCTTTGAAATCTGCACAAGTCTTCAACATACTCTTCAAACTTTCGGTACTTCACCTTGAATATCCTTCTGAACGTGCTCTCATCGTTCATCGCCATGCTGATTCAACGTACGCAAGTGAGTTACCGATAATGGACCATTTAAACACTGTTACGTCCGATGTTATGATATGTGATGTTTTTCAGATCTCACTTGGGAAGATCACTTGTAACATTTTACTAAAACTTCAGGTTACATTCATTCCATGGAAGCTTTCCAGTTTTTCGTGTACGAAAGGAAACACACTCTCGATCTTTAATATTTCTCGCGAAATATTGAAACACATATCAGGCTCAACGTATGCGTTCTATCGAGTGTGTTAATTGTGTTCTAATGAGAAATATAGGCTATACCTGAAAATCACTCGTATTCGCACTTCTGTTGAGAAAGCTGTTTGACGATTTTTCTGTAGTCGATTTTGCGCTATAAAAATGCTTCCAAAAGAAATTCCTCAATGAAATTCGTACTTCCTCTCCGCGGAAACGCTCGATTTTGATTTTATTTGTAATTACTGACCACATGGTGTTTGCATCGTACTTCGCACTAAATAACAAAGTAAATTCCAGCGAACGCTATGCCACCACGTTCTTGGGTTAGTTATATATTTGAGTTATGTGTTCCGTCTGTTTCTTTATCAGTATTTCGGGTAAAAACTGGCTGATAAGACGTCACTCATGAAGACGATTACATGTGGAGCAGTGTAACGTGGGTAACCTGTCCCACTCTGACATTATCCAGTTCATTGCATTCTGACTGGGTAGGAATGTCAAAGATTTTCTCACGTCTGACCTCCCATAACCTTCACTTTGTAGAGTCTGTTACCCTTTTTTAATCTCTTTACGTATTATTCTTCATTCCTGTTATGTTCATTGCACATATTAACTATTTGTCTATTGTTTGAATCAATAAACACTTCGTCCTCGCGCGTTTCGCCTTCTACTTCCACGCGGTCGTGGTTATCATGGGCTAACCGGGGCAACGTTTTTAAGCACGCTGGAGGAACCAAGTTCGTCGTTACTAAGGGGAGAATCTTCTTGCTATACGCAGCAGACGTAGTGCAGTGGAATCTATTGCGGACAGCTACTGTGAGTCCTTGTATTCGCCATGTAGCACGGTTGCCTCAACTCTTCGTTCCACTACAACTTGTTGCGCTGATGTACGCTTGTGAACGGTGAGTGAATCAATCAATAAAATCTGTTTGCGGACTTACTGTTTTCTCATTACGAATTTCTAATTGTGTTAACATTAGGCTGGGAAAACTTTGAGAACACGAACCAACGAGCAAGGAGCTAGCTTCACAATATATGCGTCCGTTTTTAACAACTTTTCAACTTGGCAAACTTTCAGGCTATAATTATTGTTAGCCAGCTTTAACTGATTACTGATCATCACACAAGAGCCGTGCGTACATAAAGTGTTACGAGGAAAATGGTCCAACACGTACGCCTCACAGTCATATTAAAACTTCCAGTCACCCTTTGTGTTGTTACCCCTGCCACCACTCCTCCGCCATAAACCACCTAATAAAATTCAGGCGTCAAAAAAAAACAGCATGTTGGATTGCAATCGCATTCTAGGAATAAGTGCTGGCTACTCCCATGTAACGATATTTAATAACGAACTGTTAGTCTCATGTTTCATGAGCTATTGAACCGATTGCTAACGATTCAAGTTCACACCGAGTTACGCGTANCTCTCACCTAGAATGCGAAAATCCTCAGAAAGCAAAGAAAGTGCCCGCACAACAAATTAACAACCAGGCACCCATCAACAATGGTGAACGATAAAACGGGTTGAGCTCATTCAAACAAATGGTCATTGGTTTGGTCAGAGCAAAACGACTGTTCATGCATCGAGAAACGACGAGAATCATAAGTTACTCAAGGAAAAATATTGGAGAAAAATATCTAATTTCGGTATTTGGAAGTTTACAGGGCTCGGGCTAAATAGGGGTAAGAGAAACGGTCAAAGTAGGTTGTGTAAGAACAAGAAGGAGTAATGTATCTCATTTGGGGAAGAGAGTGGAGCGTAGGGCCACCTTTCAACATCACGCAAACCTCAGCAGTATCAAGATAACGCAACAAACATCGACATAATCAACACCGGGCCCCGAAAACCGGCTGGTTTTCCAGACTCAAGGTAGCGATATGAACAGCGGCAACGACCGGTTCGACGGGATGGTCCACACCTACTGCTTTACCCGTAGTGACTTGGTGTTACTGTGCAGACGCTTCTAAAAAACGAAGTGATCTGATGTCCCGTCTTACAGTGCCATCTGAAGTTCTTACCGACACCTGACGTACATGTCTGTCGTCACCAGGGAATACCTCGGTGATTTGCCGTAGGGCCAAACACCTCTGGAGGCTCTTTCGTGAAGGAGAACTACATCGCCTACTTGAAGATCACGCGAAGTTTTCAACCACTTAGGTGTAACCTGCAGCTGGGGTAGGTATTCACGCCGCCATCGTTTCCAAAACACACTAGATAAGTGCTGTCCTTGTCTCCAGCCCTTTGTGTAACGTTCGCACAGTGTAATCTCATCTGTACTCAGGCCTATATTCGAGCACAACAGCAAATCACTAGGACGAAGTACCTGGGGACTATCTGGATCATCATAAACAGGCACAAGTGGCCTATCGTTCACTATTCGTTTAACTTCCACCATGTAGGTGGTAAGTGACTCTTCATTGATTACCTGCTGTTGTGTTACCGACGGCAGAACTCGTCTCACTGTTCGGATCATTTTCTCCCAGGCCAGGCCGCCTCGATGACTTGCACCCAGAGGATTAAAATACCAATCAATTCCTTGATTCGATAGCCTACCTGTCAACACACTTTGGTCTAGTTGTCGCGGCCTTCGTTTTAGCTCCAAGTCGGCTCCAACAAAGTTGGAACCGTTGTCACTGTAAATGGCGTCCGGCTTGCCCGGCCTTCTCAAAAATCGCACAAGAGCCATGAGAAAAAAACCCGTAGACATGAAATGAGCCACTTCGATGTGAATCGCCTGAGTCCGTAAGCAGGCATATATGCAGCCATATTGTCTGAGCTTGCTTCTTCCTATAGGCACCCTGAATAGGCCGAAATAATCCACCTCACAGCACCTGAATGAGTAACCATCCGTCGACGCCCTCATCGACGGAATTAGCGCCATTGTTTGAGTGCAGTGTTTAGCATAAACCCTTTTACAGTGACAGCACTCACTCAACACTCGTTTATCGGCCGCCTTCTGATGCTGACGAGTACATGGAGGGCATCAATATGCCCTGCGGACTCGTGATAGTGACGTATCAAAGGACTTGTGACAGCACTGCGACGAGGAATAATCACCAGCTCCACACCGTCTCCATTTTCTGATCAGATTCTACCGCCAATATGCAGTGCTACACCTATCAACGCTGGCAGCAATCTTTCAAGTCTACCCGCCTCACGAGGATTTACGGTGGACGATCTCAGAACCCTGAGTTCTTTGGAGAACTCGCGCTCTTGCACCAGCTTTACTAGTTTGAGACAAAAGGCATTAATTTTGCACGTACGAAGGGTTTCTACTCTGATTGACGCGCTTTGTCCAGTAGATATAACGTCGGACACAAAGTTAACGTAACGTGATAACCAAGCTATGGCCCGCAGTAACTTAGTCCAATTAGGGTATCTTGGTACCAGCTGGTCCAGTATAAAATAAGGGTCCGATTTCGTAGTAATCGCATGAGTGCGCCTAATTTCGGGGTCTTTCTTCAACAAATACGACAAGGTTGGCATTTTCGGCCACTGTTCTTCTGGGTTCAACAGAAAGCTCGGACCCCGTAACCAGAGGTTCATCTCCTTGGTCAAGGCATGTGACACTCCCCCAGACGCCGCATCAGCCTGATCTAATTCTGAAGGCACACGCCTCCACTGTGAGACAGAAGTGAGGTCGTGGATGAGTCCTACACGACTGGCAACGAAAGTTGCCACACGCGATGAGGTATTCTGTAGGTATTGCAACACTATTGTAGAATCTTTCAATAGTTAAACGTTACGTATCGGAGTCAACTCACGGATAAGGAAGTACATTGGCTTGGAAGATAGAACGGCTGCCCTTATCTCCTTATTGTTGCGCTATACCCATCTATCTTGTCTCCACGGCGAACCTATCGCAAAGTGACCACGTCTGGGTATTACACTGCTATCAGTCATATTCAATGCCCGCTTGTCCTCCACATAAGGCTCTTTTTTCTCCGAAGTGCATCCGTCAGTGTAATCCAATTCATACACCCTTTGGACCGGATCATCCAACGATACCGGAAGTACTCCAATGAGGTTTACACAGTGCTTATTCCGGGCTTCGGTGCGACATGGACCTCGGAGGTTCCAGCCGAAAATGGTCTTACTCGCATAAGGCTCATTGATGCTGCCCAGTCTCTGCTCCACCACCCAGTGGGCTTCAGGGATATCACATCCTATCAAAATCCCCACGCCGGTTCTAGTTAAACTCTTGAAGGAAACACCCTTCAGGTGCGTTCATCTATCTAATTCCGATTGGTGAACACCGTCAGTCTGAGTCACTGGCAGCTGTTTTACCGTATAAACTGAATCAGCTGTGATGTAATTCTCCTGATCCAACGATTGCAACTCAATCGATACCTTATTGCACGACGTTACAGAAGTTCCGTGTAAAGTACGGAACATCATCTGGCAGGGCTGTTCCTGCAAACCAATTGTCCTTGCAATAGATTCATCTAGCACTGTAGTGCCAGACCCGTTATCCAGAAAGGCATACGTCGACACTGATGCTTTCGGGCCAACCAACCTGATCGGGACGAATCCTAGACGCACGCCGTTTACATTGGGCGTAGCACCGCACAAGGAGGACTTTGTCGTGTCCTTCTTACCCTGTTCGGGCTCATCCTCATGGACCAACGTATGATGGCGTCGACCACAACCCGGTACCGCACATCGTATCTGTACTCTACAAGACTTGGCCACATGGTTTGCTTTTAGGCAAACAAGACAGCGTCCGGTGTTCTTCAGCGTTGCTTTGCGTTGCTCCAACGACTGACCGCTGAACCAACCGCAATCGAATATATCGTGATTGCCTATACAAACCAGACACCTCAAGTTCACCTTCTCATAAGACACACCTACGTCGACGTTGCACCACGAGTATCTGATTCTAGAATGTCCAGAGGATGATGGGTTGTTTGTCCTGCTTTCCGAGCGAGCAGCCAACTGACCACACTGACTA
>QNGE01007397.1:9041-21462 GCA_008508345.1 Paragonimus westermani | reverse complement strand
GGTATTTCGGCGAATCTGTTGATGTTTCCCCGTCTCGTTTCTCACATACCTATTTTCATACACGTATTGGGCCTCGTATACTGCGATCCATGACACAACTCATCAACTCCGCCTTTCACACACGGTATTACATGACCAATCGCGCACACTCTCTGTGAGCCATCGCATATCCCATATACATAATACCCGAGACCTCTCCTTCTTCGGGTTTTACACACTTCACATACAAATCGTGTAGTGAGCACCCTCACTACCACGTTCGTTCATACACNACTGCGCTCTCAGCCTCTCCCCCGAATCTATTAACACCGAGTAGCTTGGGTTTCTCTTAAGCAGCTGCGGTGGGAATCCAACGAACGGTCTCTGGCGCGGGTCAACCTCCGTTATCCCCTACTACCTGCCTGATAATTTCAGTGCGGCAACTCGCTGGCCCTTTTACAACAGACTGAAGCTCCCATCGGCCCCAGGCGGGAGCACTACCAGCACTCCAAATACCGATACTCGTTTTCCCTGCTTAGAATCCTCCTTCTCCAGTGGCCTCAAGCGTCTTCTGGCTGGTCACGAGGGACATCCAACGGCTAACTTATCTCACCTTCTCGCTGAAATCGGCTTGAAATATAACAGCCGCCTTGCGGAGTTCAGCAGTCAAATTGGACTCTCCCAGCCTCGTCGTCGTGTTTACTGTGTGGAATGCAGCGATTAGTGGCTGGCTCACAGACCACTTTCCCAATGTAGCTGGTCCGCCCTGAAAGACGTCACGCTGAAAAACATGGCCAGTGAATTCTCCACCTTCTGTGGAACAAAGAGAGAGTTATGTGGAAAGCTGGCGCCAATACTTCCAAACAGAAGTTCAAATGCTATTGAGGATCGTCTCCAACATCTTTGCTGGAATCCTTCCTCACAATCAACACTTCCAGGGAGCCGTTTTCGTGCAGACACTCAGCTCTACACTTCCACTACAACCCACTCGCCTCTATAACCACCGAATTCTTAAGTTCACCTCGCATTCCCAGACTACTCACCAATCTGTCTCCTTCCACGATACTGAGTGTGCCTTTGAAACTGTCGCAATTTTGCTTGAAGGTACACTATCTCTTCTACAACCAGCTTGTCATGTCGATGCCAATCTCATTGAAATTTCTCCAAAATATGTTACCTGCAGCACGAAATCCACTGAGTTCACAGCCAACCCCTTTGATCCCTGTCACCTCACCGACGCCCGACAGACTCTCACCTCCTTGTTGGAGTATTTGCTTGTGTGAATGCTTGATGGTTGTGTTGGTAGAACGTTGACGAGCATGTCACCTGCCCTATTTATTCCCTTCTGATTGATTCGTCTCCTCACGCTGAAATTCTTCCTACTAATTACGAGTCTTTTTTAGAATCAGACACTACCACTCAAGTTACGCGTGTGACAAACCATTTCTTCCGTGAATGTTGATCTTGATGTTTTATCGAATCTTTGTACGCACGCGTTTCGGAAAGGGCAATTGTAACAGTAACGACACCAACCAAACTGCGCGCCTGACAACCTGTGCTTTTTCCCTCACTCTTTTATGCGGCCCTCCAAACCGTCGACTCAAATACCCGTTTACCTGAATAAATCTCGAGTGCATAGTAAAATACCACAACAAACAATAGATAGGGTTATATATTCCAGTCATCATAGCAAAAATAATAATATCGAACGAGTTCTTTGTCAAAAATTCCTCATATATACCGCCTGTCATAGTAAATGTTATAACCCCATATTTCCTCATCTAACGTGTGGATTTACGTTCTCCCTCCCGATTCCCATTTTATCCATTGAGCGAGTAAATGTTACTACGACGGATGAACGCACGGAACTTCGTCTAAGCTGAACGGTTCACGAGATGTTCAACTTTGTGACGTTTTCGAGCAATCGGCGAAATCCTGCGTTGAAATCTGCTTGATTTTAGGATTTTCCGCCATGCCTCGCCAAAGCCGATCTATCTTGACAATTTCCGAACGCCAGTTTTATTCCATAACAGCAAAAACTTTCAAAGGTGCGGTTGAACACCCTCCCGGAGTGACCTTGAAATATTTGAAAATTCGCTCTTCATACAACCTTGTAAACAGTGAATTAGTGTAACATCCCATTTTTTTGAGACTGAATCGGTGAAGTAAGCAAACTACCTATTTCTCTGTTGCGTGCGTGAAAGTTCCATAAACTACAGTCGTTTCCTCTTTGACCACGTAATACTTGCAAGAAACTTCACGTTTGTGCTAGTGTTAAATTATTCTTTTACGTATGGTTTGCAAATATCCACAGTAATCGCGCGTAACCAAGCGTGCTTCTCACACATGCGTTGGGAAATATATATTATTTAT
The DNA here is from genome assembly GCA_008508345.1 of Paragonimus westermani. Classification (NCBI taxonomy): domain Eukaryota; kingdom Metazoa; phylum Platyhelminthes; class Trematoda; order Plagiorchiida; family Troglotrematidae; genus Paragonimus; species Paragonimus westermani. The sequence goes on along the minus strand of QNGE01007397.1, from coordinate 19,110 downwards.
TTATTTCTTCCAGGTCTCCCGGCGGCCACGTACTTGACGAGACGCAGGAAGTACAAACAGAAGGAAACAAGGCGTAATTGTAGGACGCATGTTTTGCTGACTTGTATACCGTATAACACATTATACTGTCGTACTCCTGTTCTTGCATGTTCCGCTGGATACACCCTTTCTGCGGACTGGTGTGCTCCATTGAGGGTTGTGAATGCGGCTTCCAACTCACCAGTTCTGTGACTAACTCTCGTACGATCCCGTTTTAGCACGTGGATATTCCGTCCCTTGCCCAGTGAATTAATATCGATCACATGAGTTCCACCACTGTGAAATATCACACAATTGCTTACTGCATGAATAATTTATTTGAAGTTTCCCATATAATTGCTATCGGTGATATTATCGTTCTATATACTCTGATCACATCCCACTTACGTCCAAGTTTAACCGAAATTATAACTGTATTTTCGAAATAGGGTGATCAAAATCACTCGTCATACAAGATTCGCTGGTGCCAAAGCCAAAATTTCGAGCTCTAAAGCCAATGTCAATCGTTTCAACGGCAAAAGTTCTAGGTCCGGAACTTATGTAGCCTCTTCCAAGATTAGTGCCATTGAGGGGGGTGAAGATAATCTGATGGTTGCCACTCTTCAGACTGAAAACTGTTCTGTTCCTGTAGATAGTTTATTGACGGATTTATTTGTCAAGGTTTCTAGGCTAGAAGCAGAGCCCGCCCAGTTAAGAACAAGCCATACTGCACTTGCTTCCCCAAAAGCGAATCTGGTCTCTTTGTCATACATTTTCAAAGTGCCAAAAAGTCCCAAGATGGATAAAATTCGGAGTGCTAGTGTGTTCATCAACACACTGGTAACAGAACTCACGGAACGGATGCGTTGCTCAAACAATGCCATTGTATTTAATGTGTCAGAGAGGCTGCACCTAGAAAACATTAAAAACACACTCTTGAAGGTTACTGGAATAGACCCAACATCATATACCTGCATCCGTTTCCGAAAGAAGACACGAAAGTTCTGCTGCCCGCTATTATTCAAATTCCGTGGCGAGGCAAATGCAAAACGGTTCATACAGAGCCAGGACCTTATCAAGCCTAAAACCTCGCTTAAATTGTTAAAAATTATAGCGGACAGAACGCCCCTTGAAAGAGGATGTCAAAAACACTTACTGGGCGGAACCTTCGTCTCCGTCTCTAACCATGTCATCCAGGATGCATCGAAACAGGATACAACGGTATCCAAAGATGACGAAGTGGATGATGTTTGATCTACCTAAGGGAGCAATATTCTGCAACCATACTCGACGAGCTATGTCTTGGTATGATAAATGATTCCTTGTGACTATAACTGTCGACTGAACACTGTGAATTATTCTTAGGATATGTTTACAGACCACCTAACACCACTCAGGACGACATGACGAATCTTATTAACGGAATGAAGTATGTATCAACCTTACCTTCACAGTACAAAATAATTGGCGGAGACTTCAACATGCCCAATATATCCTGGACCTCATTCATCGACCCGCGAGTCAAGCTGAGTTCCTTGCATGTGTCCAAGTAAACGGATGGCGCCAACATGTTTTACCGCCTACTAGAGTAGATCACAATTTAGATCTCATCTCTACCGCAGGCATCTCTTCTGTTACCGTATCCGTCTTGGAACACTTTCCCGGAAGTGATAATAACATGGTGACCCTAACGTTCAACCTAAAAGCTGATGAAGAGTCGACTGTCATACACTATCGTCAAACTAAATTCGTCGACTGGAACGTGTTCACCACAATGCTGAGATCTCTGGAATGGAACAAGTCTTTTCTTACCTCCGATCCTAGTATTGCAACCGAAGCATTCAATGAACAAGTTAGGTTATGCATGAACATCGTAGCACGGCCAAAGTCAAAACACCGTAATGTGTTCGGTAACGGCATAAGGCTGACTCCAGAGGAAAAAGGCAAGCTCAAAAGTATTGAATCACGGTACCGGAAAACACGCGATCTCCATCTTATCATGCAAGCGCATAAAATGTTTGATGCTATTGAATATAGGACCAGAATGCTCCACATGAGTAAAGAACATCGTGCGCCCAAGAGCACAGATGAGAGCGCGCAGTTGATAAGGTTGATGAGGCGCAGGAATAATGAGAGTGACTCTGTCATCTCAGTAGTGACACTAGGGACAAACCTCTGTAGATTATCGTGCAAAAATCCGTGATGATTTTAATTCATGTTTTGCTGCTTCCTCCAACATCGAAGATCACGTACTGCCCCCACCTCCCCCAGTAAGTACAAGTACGTTTCAGGCGATATCCCTGTTGATGCAGGACTCACACGCTCTCAGTTAGCTAGTATCAAACCTTCTTATCTACCTGGCTCTGATGGCATTCACACCGTTGCTCTGAAATACGGAGGGAAATACATCTCTCTACTTCTGATTAATAGTTGTACACTTTCGCTAACAACAGGCCCTCTTTCTCTTCAGTGGGAAAGCTCTACAATTAAGCCCGCTATAAAAGTGGCTCGCGGATTGACGTAAGAAATTATCGTCCCATCAACCATACTCCAATTTGTTCTAGGGTGTTGGAAAAAATAATAAAATGCTGCATGGTCGAGCTCCTGTTATCACGAAACCTTATAAATCACTCCCAACATGGGTTTCTCAACAGGCGTTCTTGCATGACATGCCGGCTAGAATTTCCTGACCATGTGACAGAATCTACTGACGCCGGTGAGGCGATTATCGCTATACTGCTGGACATGGCAGAGGCTTTGATCGTGTGCCTCATAAGTGTCTCCTGCTCAAAATAGCATTCTTTGGTATGCGTGATCCACTGCTTAGCTGGTACTCTTCATACCTTACAGGCCGCACACAGAGAGTGAAAATTGGAGACGACAGCTCAACGCCCAAACCAGTTACTAGTGGGGTGATACAAGGAAGTGTTCTTGGGCCGTTACTCCTACTCATATATATAAACGATATATGTCAATTTATCGAGCATGGCAAAATATTCCTATCCGGTGATGGTATCAAACTTGTTCACAGTTTTCCTCCTGGCATTCTAAATCCATGTTTAGAAAACATACGGGAGGACCTCATGTCACTAGAGACTTGGCGTCAAACTTGGCTGATGAAATTTTCAGCCAGTAAATCCACCAACGTTGTGCATGGGTTTCACCTACTAGATGGCTTTATAAAGCTGGACGGTCACAGCATATCAACCGCCAACGCAGTATGTGACCATGATCTACGCTACTCAAACTTATTCAAGTTCGCGCAACATATATTCCTCCTAGTCGCTGAAACCAGACGGACAATAGGTTATATTAAACACTCATTCTCCCTATCTGCTGCACGATTACACCCTTACAAACTATGTGTACGACCCCAGTTTGTGCACTGCACGTTCATATATGGCCACCTTCACAAGTCTGATAGGCTAACTCTAGAAAGCCTACAACCTACATTCACAGAAAGCGTGTTGGGTTAACCATCTTCTCTGAGCTACAGAGTACGCTGCCAGACGCTTGCAATGGATCCTCTTCGGTTACTGCGACTGAAGCTCAACTCTGCACTCATGTATATTCTGGTCTGTGACAATGACTTCGCCGTCAGCTTCGCGATTCGCTTACATCACAGATCAAAGTATAACCTCGGAACCAAGGACTTCACCTTGGCTGCTCTTAAATCCCTGAAAACACTTCGTTCAATTTTTCCCCAGTAAAATATTCCTACATTTGGAACAACTTCCCGTATGCAATAAGAGCCATTAAGAATATAAACCTATTCAAACGAAACTCCGAAGCGTTCCTAACAATGACGAACGTCATGTCCATTTTTAAGCTCTACTTGTCTGAGGACGTTATCTTTGAAAGCGGACCTAATAACCCTTGAGGAAAAGCTCTCTGTTTTGCGTGATGTTACGTCACGCACCCCTCGAACGGATCAAAACTGCCGATTTCAGGATAGACGTACTTTCAGGCTTCCCAGCGAACAGGAAAACATGCCTATAGTGAACACGCATAGGTTTCAATACACATGCCGTTAGTAGCAACCTAATCATCCTGGTACGCCCTCACCCCATACGTATAGAAAGCTTGTGTGTCTGTGTAGTAGACCACCATGCAAGAGCTGAGCATGCTGAAATTGTCTGGGAAAAACAACTCAACCCGTTCGTCTCATGACTGCATAATACCCTTGAGTCGCAACTCTTCATTTTTCACCCCCCGATAGACCACCTGACAACCTATCGGTACTGTCAAACATTGTTCTCATTTTATATACCGGCCGTACATAGATAATTGATATTCAAATCCGGCAGCAATGTGTACCAGAGCAAGCCTATGATCTCTTCCCGTGTTATTTGATAACACCTGTTTGCTCATGGTATATGTACCATCAATCAACACAATGCTATTAACGTCACATAGAAGGTTATGCCAGAATATCATGTTTCATTGTTCGTCATAGATCAAATATGACTACATGGTCAGTTTTATGTCGTCTTGTTTATCGCGTGAACCCGCTCACCATTCTTGGCTTCATTGGTATACCTGCGCGAGTAAACATTCCACCCCACCCGGACACTCAAAATTCCGCCATGGTAGGGCATATCGCGAACTACTCAAATTTTTTTGAGTTTGAGGAAAAAATGACGTTCGATCGACAGGTCCATCCGTTCCCCGCAAAAGTATGTGCGTCTCCAACTCGCCCCCATCATGAAAACTTTTCTGCATATCTTCCCGGGAATATCTACATGGAACAATGTTCAAATTCTTCGCCAGTACATCCAAGCACCCCTTTTTGCTACGCCCTTGAGCATTGATGTAACAAATCACCTAGTGTATCGAATCGTGCAGATCACAAGTACTATCGACTCGGAAATATGTAGCTCAAAGTTTTCTGCCCAAAATTGAATTTTCCCTTCATATAATGTCTGTTTGTTGCATTATTCACACGGCTGACAAATCCGGTGGTTAAATATGTATATTCTCAAAAACTCTGTGCGTTGATCACCCACTCCTGAGCGTGTTTTTCACAAACGCGTAGAGAAATATACCGTTAATATTATTATTTCTGCGATTGTTGGAATATATAAACCTGTCTACTGGTTTTTGTAGCACTTTGCCATGCACTCCGGATTTGTTTGGGCAAATGTAGAATTGAGTCGATGGTTTGGAGGGCCACGTGAAACGTGCGTGTGATAATTAAAGCCCACATGACGTCGTTCTGTTTGGTTTATTATTAAGAGCCAAGTTTGCGTTTCCTAGCATTTGGAGCAATACGTACACATGAATAAATGCCTTTCGGTTAAATGATGATGACTCAAGCAGCACGGAGCCTCATTTTGAATGGGGCAAATTAGGGCGTTTCTGGGGTACAATGGGGCATCGTGTATATGTCGGTTTTTCACGGTAAATACGCCATATTTTGGAATATTGCCCATTTCTTCTCATATTTCTACCCTGAATTTAGATGTCAGCGCATACGTTTTAATACGTGTGATATTTTCGCATCGTTTTAATGCACCACGTTCCCATAAATTCTTGTACCTTAAACAATTTGTATGAAAATGCCTGTAGGTTGTAGTGATATGTTTCCGAGCGTCATCATCACACAACATTTGTTACGTTCAACCGAAAACAAAAGGACGCCGTTCAGCGTCAACTATTCATGGAAAGTGGAAGAGGTTCATGCATCTGAATAAGTGTTTTGGATGTGGACAAACGTCAAGGTGGGATCACGAGAATGGTAGTCCATATTTGGCTGAAAATAATGCTCCATCTTCCAGTTTGATATAGGATTTCTGTGTTCCAATCTGTTTTATCCTGAACCGCGATCTAGGCATTCATGAAGAGCCGCTCTGAGATGTGGTGGAATGAAGCATCGCCAACGTGACGCTGCAGGCAGGTAAGTGTGACATTCGTTATATAGTGATGCATCACAAACCCTTATGCGGAAGTTTTCAAGCTCGAGCAACGATTGTTAGGAGAATCCAGTGATGTGCAACCGGAAGTTACTGATAGAATGACATGCTTAGGCACTCGGTGGTCAACCAGGTAAATGTTTGTTGCACGTTTTCACTCGCACTAACATTAGACCTGCTTCCAAGTGACCTCATCCTAAGATGAACAGAACGGGTGTTTTCAGGTTCACGCAACACGGCGTACACAGGACAAGTCACTCGTAGCTCCTGAATATATGCACTACCAACTCCATCAGAAGCCATACCGAGGCATATGGATTCAACTTCGATCAAGTAAGCCATGATTTGGAACGTTCGCACTTAATTTCTTGCAGTTCTTTAAAACAAATGGCAAACACTTCAACTGTATCCGTTTAGCAGTGAAGCTGCATGGTTAACAGCTATCAACCGAATTTCTGATAATATTTGCTGTCAACTCACCACTGCATTTCCAGATGCTGTGGTCGCCTTCGAGAAACGCTTCATGCTCATTTGAGCAGCTGTTCAAGTATGGAGGCAGTATAGTCATCAGAAAACCGAGCAGCTACGATATCTAGACAGGCTGAACACATTGCTTTCAAAACATTATATTCAACCGACAAGCTCCATTTATCTGAACAGCAGCTAGAAGATGATCACTACTACGACGCCATTGTATCTCAATATTCTTGATTGGGATGGTTCAAACCTTCGTGAGCTCTTACGTCGAATACTGTCTTCGGTGTTCCGTGTGAATTTACCAAAGCAAATCAATTGGAGTGGGGTACATGGGAATCATCAGGCCAGCAAACCGAAAATTATGAAAGTTGTCAAGTATGAACTCTGCGTTCAATCACATTAATCACTTTTGAACGCCGTATGCCACTCTCGTTTCGTGGAGCGACGGAGAAATAGGTGGAATGGGGGATTAGAAAGTGTGTGCATAACGCACGGGACCAAGAAGGTGAACAGAAACTCGGGATGAAAAGTAACGCTTTTTAATTTTTCTCTTCATATGTTGTGTCCTTGTGACATATATTTATCACGCATGTATATTTACATGTTGCTTTTACGGATATATGTACATTAAAAAACCGTTATCGAATCTGTATGAAGCGTACCCATTTTTACTATAGACTTGGTGAATTGGAAGTATGTAGCAGTAATTCTGAGCGGTTGCCACTTGAACAGAAGAAGGTGCTTAGCATGTTAACTATTGTCACGTTATTTGACATTTCCCTTTCCAGGTCATTCGAATGCGTGCATCTAAATTGCAATTCGACAAATCGGGTGAAATGGACTATTACTTATGAATTTTTGTTTTCGTTTGCAAACTGCATTCACATTTAAAATGTTATACCCATTGTGGCACCTCAACCATAAGTTTCTTCCGGGAGCTTTGTTATCGCTTGTTGCTCAGTAACTTCAACTGGTTGTTTATATATTTCCACCCACAGGAACATTCACATTACGCTACGCCGCTTCACTAAAGTCTTTATTTACAGCATCCATTCCGTTACCTCACAGATACTCGTCAAGGATACGCAATCTGTATGGGCAAGGAAGATCCCCATACGAACTATCAACGAAGTGCACGTAAGAACGGAAATTCGCTGAATCGAACAACTGTGTTGCAACTTTAGGATGAAGAACAATAAATAGGCACGCTTTTTTAGTGTTCCAGTGGTTGTTTCCGTTCGTGCATTGGTGGGCCACCCATTGGATTGGGGAGCAACGCACATTAAGTAGAGCAAGATATAAGGATAAAGTGAGTGAATGCTGCGCGGTAGTTAGGAAAGGAGCAAAATCGGGCGCGCGGTTGGAGTTTCGCGCAAGTAAACGTTTCTGAGGCTAGCACCCATTTTGCCCTCATGGGTCCCTTAGGGGTTTTTTATGTAATACCCCACCTTCACCCACCTAAAGCCCTCGGGGCTCCTATGGATCATTGTGGATGTGTTAATTTGGGAGTTGCAAATGGTTTAATGGGCGCGCAGTAGGCCAACGTGCTGGAAGATCGCGTAAGCAAACCATATGACAAAACGTTTCAAGCAGGATGTTTCCGGGAGAGTTAGACAGCGGGGTGGCTATCTACGTACTACGAATTCGATGGCTAAATGTTCTTCGGCCCACGCTCGAAAAGGCCATCGGATGATACAGAGAGTTTGAAGATAAACATTGTGGTTGTTGATGTTGAAAAACTGTCCACCTGTAGGAAGACTTTACAAGGAAGAAGTTTGCACGTAAAACTGTCCACATGTAGGAAGACTTTACAAGGAAGAAGTTTGCACGTAAACTTTTTCAGATATCAGAATTGGCAAGGTGGAACCTTTATTCCTTAGGCCATAGAGAGATGTGTGTTGTAAGTGGACGGTGAACGCTGTGGTTATCGCATCCAAACCTGAGTTCATAAAACAGTGTCAGATTTAACCTTGGTCTACGCAACCAAAGTGGATCGATACCATGTTTTTCACAGCGTTGTCTGTAGGTGAGCGAAGAAGAATATCCTGATAAGCTTTTGGTAAACGATCGTTAGAGGTTTTCTAACACAAGCCTATCAGACGCGTAGATGGCTGAGGCCGAGCACACATTTGGTGGAGCGTCAGCTTCGCAGCTGGTAGACTGAACGTCTTTTGATACAGCATATTGTTCTAGTTTTTGCAACCTGGAAGCATACTTGGTCGGAGAAATTAAGTGAGTTTGAGTACCGTATTCCTAGATCTTTGACCGATGTAGCTGTATCAATATTATAACCATCAAGTGAGATGGAGCCATGGGGTAGTTCACAACCATGAGTAATTATGTTCGATTTGTTCGCTGAGAACGACATCATCCATGTTTCGCACAACAATTGCGATGACGCTGAGTCCTGTAGTACATTTTGTGGACAGCTTGTGACGACTGCGTTATGACTCACATCTCTGCACCCAGCGAATTTGCACTTAGCGTCATCGCCAACTCTTAGTGAGGCAAATCTGCTGCACGCACTACAAACTATAGTTTGTAGCCAGTGTATGACTCGATGATTAAGTTTACCACAGAACAGACCTTGAAAAACATTTTCTGGCCGCTGGAAGATTCAGTACTGCGACAAGAATGGGCATAACGTTCAACCATGTTGAGAATCAGTTACCTTCCGGATGGACTTCATAAAGGGACAGAATATTTTCACAACACGCTGAACATCACACCGTTGTTGAGCTCCCAAAAACAACATTAACTCGAGAACAACAAGCTATGACTCGTCAACGGTGTTCATCACAAATCATTGTTCTGATTCCGTGCATTCCGTGTGCCTCTTAGAGTATGCGAAACTTGGTGCTTAAGGTTGCATCGGTTGTCTAGTTTCTGAAGCTGTATTGTCGTAACTTGTGACATGGCGTAGTAGATTTCGCTTGCTCCGTCGCATAGATGTTTATTATCATCACATGTATTTTCAGCTGTTTTCAATCCCACAACGAGAAGTTATTGTAGAGACCGCAACGCTACAGAGAGTGGAGGTCATGTCTACCAGAGGCCAGCAAGTTATAATATACATTTCGGTGACGCCCGACCCGCCAATCAATTTTGACAAAGCTACAGCACAGGCTCAACGGCTGCAGCCCGGAGAGCTTCAATCTCAAAAATAACCTCCCGTAATTGTGCACGGGAAAGTAGTGACGAGAAATACGAGTACGGGACTCAACAGAGGCTCCGTAATTCGAATGAGGACAATTCAAATCCGTTACCGGGGTCCAACTGGAAGGCAAGTCTGATGCCAGGAGCCGCATTAACTCCAGCTATGACAGTCGCAGGAAAATGAGCAATAACAGGTCTGTGATGCCGTTAGATGTCCGGGGCCGTAAGTGCCACACATTTTCAGCGAGTCTGTGAACCTGACCCGAGAGGAATGGGTAAACTGTGTCATCATCGTCATGACTGGGAGCGTGGCTTGCAATTGTTATCGGTGAACGAGGGATACCCTGTATGTGCAGGTCACAAGCTTGCGCTGATCACGTCCCTGCCTTTTGTACACACCGCCCGTCGCTACTACCGATTGGATGGTTTGGCAAGGTCCTCGGACTGGTGCCATTGTAGTTGCTTCGATAGCTCGACCAAACTTAATAAGACGACCAAACTTGATC
>QNGE01007396.1:6066-23420 GCA_008508345.1 Paragonimus westermani | reverse complement strand
ATTCTTAAATCTGGCAACTCATTGATGCATTTTGATTCCACTCTTCAAATCGTGTTTGCATCGGACACCTCAAGCAATGGAGTAGGAGCGGTCCTCTAACATGGTGGTTCCTAAAAAGTAGTCGCTCGTGTTGCTCGCTACCTATCGTCAGCAGAGAATTATGGACAGATTAGAAGAAGGGCACTTGCCATCATTTTCACAGTGAAGCGTTTCTATAACACGCTGTTCGGCCGGTACTGCATTCTGCTGATTGATCAGAAACCGCTACTCGTTGTCTATGGATCAAAGAAGGTTAGCCAATTTACACGGCTAACCGCCTTCAACGATGGGTGACGACACTGCTTAACTACGCCTTCGACATAAGGCGTGTGTCAACAACGAGCGTTGGACAGCCAAATGCTCCTTCCTGCATGATTGGCTCGTACACACCAGATCCAGAAGAGGCTGTGATTGCTGCAGAGCTCCTCATACCACAGGTCAATCAATTTTTTTGGAAGTCAGCCGGGCGCTCCAATCACGGGCGAGGTGGTTACTGAGGAAACTTTAAGAAACCAGACACTTCAGTCGGCGATATCCTGCAAGCCTACAACCGGCTGGCCAGATGGAGGATTAACGGGTGACTTGGCACAGCTCTTCCGGAGACGTCCCCGTGGTGTCAACTCTCAATGGTTGTACACTGTTCAAAGAACGCGTCGCTATCTCCTTAAAAATTCAGCCCAAACTGATTCATCGGCTTCACCTGGGCATCAACCAGGCTCACAGCCGTCTACTGGCCCAACATAGATAAACAACTAGAGCAATTGGTTGGATTCTACCACGATTGCACTTTTGTGTCCAAAGCAATTCCCAAAGGACTCACTAAAAACCTGGCCGATCTCCAAGACTCCATGTGGATTTTGTTGAACCGCTCCATGGTCACAACTTCTTGACTGAGGCTGTCCAAATGCCAAATACTGCCACAGGATCAACTGTCTCACGAATTCGGAAACCGTTCAGCCGATCCGGAGGTTCAAAAACGCTACTTGGTGATAAGGCAGTACATTTTGCTTTTACAGTACTTGCTGATTTCTGCCACCAGAACGGCATCCATCACATTCGGTCACAGCCTAACCACTCTCAGTCTCACGACCAGGCAGAGCGCTCTGTGGACACGATCAAAGGTGCCATTCACAATACTCATGAGGAGAGGAAGACTGTGGAATTGTTGGAAACATTTATGATGCTCTATCGAGCAACTCCAAATCTGCAAACACTTGATGGATGATACCCAGTCCAGGATGTTTTTGCACGGAAAATCCGATTGCCGCCAGACTCCACTCGCCCAATTGACAGTGATCCAAGAACAAGGATACAACTATAGAGAAAAGGTTCAATCGGTGACATCTTAATATTGACCAAATTGTCCTAGCCCGAGATTATCGCAAGGGTTTTGTTAAATGGTCTTGAGGTCGAGTTCACAGAAAGTTGAGGAACATCATTTTTGAAGTCCAGGTCGGAACGGACGTCTGGATAAGCCATGTCAACGGGCTTCAACCCACGAGTACCTCCAAACAATTATCGGGTGAGAAAGAAGTACCTCTGGAGATCTCGATGGACATGTTTGATCTCTCCCAACCGGAACCTGTAACAACCAACACCACGCAAAGCTCGCCATGTGAGAAGATGGATAGATTGAGTAAAACAACCAACGGTACCTATGCAAGTTAATCATTGACTTATCTCGTATGATCAACATCTTCAAAGAGGAAGTGTTAGGGCTAGGGTAAACCTGACCCGAACAACATGATGCCGTGGATATGAGATCGTTTAGGATTCTATCCGTACGAGGATCTACTCGGTTGGTCTATAAGGAAGTGATTGCCAAAAGCAGTTGGACTTTGCACAGTGGCTACAAGCAGAAGTATTTCGATAACCCATTGTAGGAAACCTAAACTGGGCAATGAGTTAGGGACGACTTGGTCACAGAACACGCTAGTAGACTGACAACGGAATTTTGCAACAGTGGGATATCGCAAACTACAACACGAGCCTAACGCCAAGTAGGCTAAAGACAAGCATCGAACTGGGTCGTTGCGATCTGTTACAGCAGTCTGCAAAGCTCTTACCACGCTGACCTAAGCAAAAAGCCGCCACGCACACGTGTTTCCCCTCCTCGCCATCACACTAACTGGCTGCTGTTCCTCGGGCGTTCGTACGTGCATATGTCTATTTGCACAATTAGACCTCCCATCCTTGGAAACAGTTTGTAACGAACTCGGTAACACCTTGTAATAATGTTGGTTAGAAATGACATTATATTGATAGCGGAGCAGCTGCATACTCTGGACAACTGGGTTTGAACAGGATGTGTTACGTAAAAAACCTGAAGTCTTCTACGGTTAGCGGAGGTGGTAGTCATTCTGTGCATAGAAGGACTTGTTCGTCAGTGCCAGATTGCTCTGGTAAATGTGCGTGCGCGGCTACCGATTTTTTTGCCTACCGTCACAACGCTTACTGAAATTCGTCAATACAAACACACAGATTGTAGTACATAGCTGACGAGATACAGCGAAATGCGCTTGAGTGGTACATTCTGAAGTTGTTCTACTTAACGTGAGAGTTATTAATCAGAACGTGATTAACTAGATTCAGATATATCCGAACGAAATTAAATTCACACTCAGATTTGTCGTTCACATTCATTTTTACGGGGAGATTAGGGTCAAATAAATTAAGACACTGTATCTGTTACCGTAGGTATGTTTTATGCATAATTAATGGCTGAAATTCCATTCAAATGCAACTTAGCATAACTTCCTTTCGAGTCACTGGTTAGTTTGCTTGTGATGGTCAGAAATGTGGAACATTGAGGTTTGATCGAATCACTGAGTTAACAGGTATCTGGTTAATATCTTACATGTAAACTGTATTTTTTATTCGGTATAACGAAACAACGTTGGCAATTAGTGAAAGTGGGTAAGAAACAACATAGTAACAGCGAATAAGTTGAAGGAACTCACGTCTATACTACAAGTATTGATCAGAACTAACCTAAGAGTTCGAATGACATCTTTTCCAGACTGTAGACAACCCTAGAGCACCAGAATCGAGCTACGTGTTCAAGCAAACTTTGACCACGGTTATGATACCATGCTGCAGGATCCTCAATGCTCACTGGGTCTTCCCCGGTGAACTTTTCAACACAGGTCACAGGGTTCGATTGTGGCAAGGCAGTAGTACCCTCAGAACGGAAGCTCGGTGTGGCATGTGCTGAGAGCCACTGTTGCACAGCAAACGATATGGCGCCGTTTACGTGGATTTGGTTATCAGCAGCCAGCTGCCAAGGCGTGGTTTCGATACCTGATTAAATAAGATGTGCGCAAAAATGTGGCAAAAGCGTAGATTTTTTACCTGTCGAGTTAAAAAATCAAGAGATGCGCAGCACTCGAAAAAAAATCAACCAGAAACAACATTGATCACGAACTCACGTAGACAAATATCGCCCGCTCGCTTGCCTGTAAATGTGGCCCTACAGATCAGAAGACAGTTCAGCGGTTAGAAACCTACCACACGCAAACTGAGTGTAATCAAGAAAAGGTGACGAAGCAGTAACAATGAAGAACGCCCAGCTTTTTGGATGTTCAACACATAATAGCACTACAATTGTAAAATAATCGCCAGCAACCAGTTTGGTTTAAGCAAACTGGTAAAGCCAAAAGCCAAACAAATGAAACACTCACGCCGTTGAAACTGATCAACAGTCAGCTTTTCAAACGATACCAACTGCAAAGGTCGTGTATTTCGACAACCTTGTCCGTTAGACGAACACGGTCAGTATAGAGAAGCCTATTGGTAACTGTCTTCATCCGAGGCAAATTGAGCTTTTGTACATTTCCTATAAGTGTTTTTGACACTGCTCTACGGACTCTATCGAATTGAAAGGCACACAAAAAATACAATGCGTTAAACACGTAATTCAACTCTGTTTGTGCAGCTTGGAAACTGGAACGGCAATACCCTGATATTGGTACGGTCAAAATCAAGCAGTGCTCCATCAAATAGGACCACTACACTAACATTCTGAGTGCTGTGGACAGCCAGCAGTCATTTTGTTTAGAACAGATTTAAACCAAAGTGCATAGTGACCCGCTGAATCAAACAAATATTTGTAGTAGAGAAAGGCGATAACTGTCGAGCAGCGACAGTTAGGGTATGGATGCAGTAAAAGAGTGACTGAACACTCCCTCAGAAATGTAAACCTATCTGGTATTCTCCAGTGCCAACCTGTCGAGGTGTAGTCAGTCAACGAAGTACAGTGAACACCAGAACACTAGTTTTAATCGGAGTCAGGCTAGTTCGCCTAAGATTTCCACAAAAGCCCCTGACACTCTTTTTGCATGTTGGAACTATAGCCAACTGGTGTCACTTTAAAAGAACGCTTACAGCTGTCCATACTGGTTTGGCGACTGTGTCAAAGTCAAAATAGTGCCTAATCATCCCCTATGGAGAACTTGAGCACGAGCTTATTTGGGCCAGTGGATTCGTACTATGAGCCGAGAAGCAATCGAACACTTCAGTCAGGCTGCTAAAGTCTACAATGTGGGGTAAAACATTTCAAAGATGGCGGTAACACAGTATACAAGGAGAGGGGAGTTAAACTATCCGCCGAAATGTTCAGGACAACAATCACTCTATTAGTGTCTTGTAATTAAGCGTACTATTCGCGCCGTTCACTACCGCACTGAAATATGGTTTGGCTTAAAGAGTATTCTAGTATTTCTTGAAACAAAAGCTGTTTCTATTTTGTCAACTTTCTCAGGTAACCTGCTTTTTCGCAGGACACGTAAGCTACACCTAAGGTTCTGACTTGGTATGTGAACCGTTTTAAGGAATATTTTCTCTTACACTTAGCAACTCTAAGAACTCCAGGATATCTAGAAAGGCTAAATGGATACAAAAGAGGCCATAAAGCTATCAATTAGTGTCCAGCAATAGTTAGATTTCTGGACAAGAAAGGCGATTAATTTTAGTAGATGAGAACTATGGTTATCATATTTTCTACCGTAATCTTATTCAACCTTCAACGCTGACGAACAAAACATATCACTATCTTCTGGTTAGACATTAGCAGAAGCCCCATCTCATCAGTTAGTTTCCAAGAAACAAAATAATTCAAAATGACGTCAACAAACCGGGGATCCATCAATATAAATATGCATCCAGACAGAAAATTCACTTTATGATTACGTGGTTGATCGTATAAAGACAAGCCCTCTCGGAAAATTTCCATTGCTTACGATTTGCATTCTCCTGGTATCTGGCAATCGCCCATTAACTTCGTACTATCTGGCATCATAAAACCAGGTAGATATTAACGCTCACCCACCTACCCCCAACAACCGATCGCCAAGTCATCGTTAGCCGGTTCGTTTGTTTTGTTTACGTCTTCTACTCTTCAGTAGATACATACGCGCCATTGGCGAGATCCTTTTTCGGATCAGGTCATCAGTGACAAAGAACGCATGCGCACAAACGTTGCCAGAAGGGGCTTACTGTGCACCACGTGTATTTCGATTTACATACTCCACGATCAGTGTACTCCTGAATAAACGAGATCGAGAAATGCGTGAGACAATGCCCTCGTTGATATGAATGAAAGCATATATATATATAATATACTTGAGTTAAGCAACATTTTCCCGTTCTTTCTTCATAACTGAGTTAACCTAATTGCACCTGTAACGTACTTATCGCCTTTTCATTGAGGGTTTACCGTGAACAACCTAATGACACAAATCCAAGAAAGTTCGCGCATTCATGGTCGCATTCATCGTACCCACGCATAGTCACGTCACCACAACATACGGTGCCTATGGTTCTTTTATGTGATGCAGGCTTCATTTCAAGGTCACGCAAGTGGCACTCACTGAACCTGCAGACGACCTTGTAGATCGCACTCCTCTAGACCATCCGGTTTAAGACTGCATTCTCCCATGAATCGACAGTAAAACAACGAATATTTTTTTGAACAGTGTAAGGTATTACAGACTCCGATTACGAGGATTTCGCATATATGCCTTTAGGCGCCCGTAAAACGGCAGTTTCGGAATCCGTTCCGCAGTCTTCCAACGGACGTGTCTCAGCCGACGAAGGTGGTTGAGCATTTGCATAGGTTCACCACCGTCGACGTCTGCTCAGCGAAGTACCACGCTGCTCGGAACGACGCCGAATCATCGGACACCGAAGATGAGCCTTACACACTGGTTCAGATACTGCACATTCTGATGATACAATATGCAGCTTTCACTACAGTACAACAGGGCGTGCATTAACACACGGTAAAAGTAGGATGGTTTCAATCTTAACATTAAGGTTCTTCAAGACATCTTTCCAGACGTCACAAAAGGGAGTTTATCTTTGCCACGGGCAGACTTGTTGACATGTCGTTACCCCAGTAGAAGTTTGTGTAGCTGTCACCACTGGTACCCACTAGCACTGCGCTACTTCCTGGAATCAGGTTGATCAACATGAAATATGCAGATGACACTGTCTGATTTAGCCCCTCTGCTGAAGACATGCAGACCATACTAAACAGGGTGAGTGACCGAACTGATTTGTATGGAATACGTTTTGCATTTTTAAGGTGCAAATTGCTTCAACAAGAGAGGGGAATCCCCACCCCTACTTTCCTTATCGCAGGCAATCCGCTTAAGACTGCGGACACATTCATATGCTTGGGTAGTACTCCCTCATCAGTGTGTGATATTGCGAATGAGAAATCAGTGAGAACAGAGGCAAGAGCTGCCGTTGCCAGCTTGCGTCATCTGTGATATCGAAAAGACCAGTGGTTGTCACTGAAAAGCAGGGTGTACAATACTTGCACACTTTCTGTCTTACTCTGACAAAGACAAACAGAATTGCTGCGTTTCATCAACGTTGTCTCCGTCAATTAGTCCACAGTATGTGGACTGATCGTGTGAATCCGGAATGCTCGGGATGCATGATCAATTGGTCACCTAACCACGCTACATAGCTTGCCACGGTTGGGTAACGTATTCCACACGCTGGATGATCGTTTATCGTGCTAGGTATTATACACTAGGACCACCAACAGTTGGGTAAAACCACGTAGTCGTTAAACAACGAAATGGCCAAGAAATACTATTGAGTGAGGTGGGTAAGTATTGTGTGCCTGGCTAGGATCTTCGTGATTACCCAAATAGTTGGTTAGAAACGCTATCCGAGATGACAACGTGCCGCACCTCCATTCATACCATTTTTAGTTCTTCCGCCTAGTCTTCTTTTGTAAATTTTCAACGTGTTCTTCTAGGATATTCCACATCGCTGTGGACGTGAGCGGTGGCTACAGTACCTTCAGGTCAGGCTCAAGACCGCTTGTTATGGCGGTGATAGTGACTGATTATACGCTGATAGCCACGGTCAGCCGAGTATTTTTTCCACACCCTTCTTCCATAAGCGGAATACAGTAGTACTGTGGTAATATAAATGCAGCCCTGTTGTATACTCATGACTGTGTATCACTGTGTGTATCACTGTGCGAGATACAACCCTACGAATGTAACTGCTTCCCTTCGGTTAACCTGGGTTAGTAGGTCCTGGTTGAACCTGGCACAGCCCCTCTGATTAACACAGCACACAAGCCTGACCACTATGTCAGGATTGCAGGGACGCAATTAAACGACCAGTCGTTAGTCTCTCGACATGCGACGCACCAGAATACGTTAACAAAAGCTTTACTTGTGGGATGGGTACAGCATCTCCCAAACGTATATAAAGCAATGATGAAAAACAAAAGGATGGGAACATCAGATGAGTTAATAACCCTAAATGCTCATCCACTCAAACTAGTGCTATCAGGATAAGTCTAACCTGCCCCCGCCGACCAACCGTCATTCCCACTAAATGTAACAGATGCTGATAATATGAACCGTAGAATGCTCCCAACAAGGAGGCGAGCGATCAGTGCTGATTATTCAACTAGCCCCAGTTGTGAACACTAAGTCACAATTTATTCACTTAGCTCCGTCAGGCGTCCGGAAAGAACGTATGGCATAATGGACGATGAGTGGGAGTAGAAATCACCTACATCAAAAAAAATCTACACCTAAAACGAGTTCATCCTGTTCAACAGAACGAACCAAAGGAGTACCTGTAAACGCGCTCTCCCAAGGGAATCGTGCACCCTGCAAATCTTCAGCAACAGCTCGATGTTCGGCAGCCAGTAGCATTGCAAACCGATAATCCAGGGCTAAACGACAGGACTGAGGATGAAACAGGTTGACCCAGGGAAGCATCCATAACTCCATATCCCAAAACACGTGGCCCTGTGGGATAAAAAGTAGAAGAAACCGATTAACGCAATGTGGAAGGGTATATGCAATAGTTCCTTGATACAAAGTTGCAGACTCAGGCAAATGTAGAGCAAGTGATGATGAAGAATATAATTCGGAAAACAGTTCGGGTACAGGTTCTCTGATGGACGGTAGCTAGTGGTTATCGTCCCCTAGCTATCTCTCACGGTATTTGGTTGACAGGTATTCAGTAAGTGACTGCACCGCAGATCTTGACAACAGTCCGCCAGCAGGTAAACAAAAACTGGCCGCCATGTTTGTCCTGATGTCAAATCAACTGATGCTACCGTGGTGAAAGACTAGACAGATTTCTTCAACGCAACACCGTATGTGTCTACACCTTAAAAAGATGCGCAAAAGCGCTGTGCTCGTTATCCGCGAATCGACTCCGCGGATGTCAATCGAATGTAGTAAGCATGTAAGCTCGTCTCACATAAGCACACTGAATAGTCAATGTTGACTAAATATGATGAGGGGCGAGCAGAGGGGGATAAAAGTTTAAAGCAACGATAAAATGCCAAACAGCACCAGGAAGAATTAAAGCATATTTGGTATTATAGTCATTTGTTGCATATAGCCCATGGGCATGAAGTGGATGACGATCATCAGATTAGTTAGCGAAGATGTGTTCGAGCATGACTATTCGTGAAACAGAATTGGGTAATGAAACGAGACAGTCACAGCCGTGAAGAAACTGATATGTCAAATTCACTTTACTCTCTAATGGTATTCAGCTGCTGTTTTGTGAAAACTTGTCGCTTGATACGTGGACAGTTTGAGTTTCACCGTTTAAAAATAGACTCACAGGAAATCTATACATCAGACCACTTCTGCATTTTCTTATAGGAAATGGGAACGCTTTAAATAGACATTCCTTGCCACATGACTGCATGACAATAAAGCAGACATATCGATGATAGTGGTATCGCTATCAATGATGATGAGAATGCTTCATCGGCTCGGTTGGTCACAACAACAGGGCGAACACCGCCAATTTCGAAAAAGCCCTAGGAAGATGTACAATGTTAAACAATTGTAAGGCAGCGAATCTTCCTAATCACATGAGACAAGGCTATTCTAATAAGTCAACCAAGAAACAGTCGGTGCCGTGTCACTTGGCGGTGACGTCGTGACCTACACGTCGATCACAAGAAAGTGAATCAGCAATGTTGTAGTTATTGCAAATACCGACTTCTGTGACAGGCATGACAGGCGTCATAAAACAAACCGTAGGTTGCGTGTGACCAGACGGTCCAGGTAAACACAGTAAATCAAGCTAAACGTTGACCCTAATCACGCTGTTACGAAAAAGTGTGCCTAAAATAACAAACCAACATCAAACGTGATGATCCAGCGTAAATGTATGGTGAGGTTGGAAGTCAAACAACGGAGGACCTCCACAACATATGTGCATGACTGTACATAAATCGGTACACGGTAAAAATTTACAGCGATTGCCACGAAAACCCGCATGCTCACTTGCCATGTAATCATCTTCCTCAGCTCCACGGGCTAACCCTGTAGGACAGAGACCGTAAAACGAACAGGCTGGCTGAGTGGGAAACGGCGGTTGAGTGTGTCGGGGATCGGGTAAACACGTGAGCAAGGTGTACTGAGCAGCCTGGACGATGCGAGGCAGTTGGCATGCATTATCCGAACAACAAAGTTGAATATGCCCCTCCTCCCAAACCTTTCTCCAGGAATCGGCCTGCTCAACAAGCAGCTGGTTCGGAAGTTGCTGCGCAACAGAAAGAGCTGAAAATTGAACGGAACAACACGAACGCAATTTCGGGGCAACTTGCAGCGCAAAATCTAGAAAAGGAACAAACTGGATGATGCATCGTAACACCCTACTGACAGGGTTTATAGAGGACAAACTAAATGTACTAACACAGGCTGAAAATTAACTGTACTGTTGAGGGTTCCTGATGTCACTAAAGAACACTAAGTAGGGGAACAAGCGTACGAAGCGGCCGCAATTCAGAGTATGTTCACAAAGGATACACGGTCAAGTGATCGTGTCATAGGAAAGCTCAACAAGTAATGGTTACGCCACGTTCTGTGCACTAGCTGAATGTTCACGGCCCCGGGAATTGTGTCGAAACCTCACACAGTTAGGGAATATCATGAATTGGTCAAGCAACGAATTGGTCACCAATCATGGAAATCGCAATTCCCCTGTTGAGTAAAGTCGGCATGTGCAATCAAGCAGGTTGAGGATTTCACATTCGCCCAACTCGCTGTTTGGAAAAGCCACTGGGCACAACCGATATGATGTGATCTAAGCTATTTTACCACGTTTAAGTAGCTATTTTCTGCCTCGTATTTTCTTTTGCTGGAAGTATTTCCCCCAAAACATTCCATGACTTGTTGCCTCAGTCTTCCCAGCTTCCATCCAGCTAGGACAGTAAGGACTAAATTCAATGGCGTGGACTAGTGAGCGGACAAAACCAGTGTAAATAGGTTACAACCATTCGCTATTATAGGTCGAGTATTATGAAAACACACAACAAAGCCATAGATCTTCAAGAACGGAACAGAAGTTTCACAAGCAGTATGCCCGATAGCACAAGTATGACAGTAATGTGTGTGGGGGGGGGAGGAAACAACAAAACGTCCGTAAACTAAGTCATCATGCAGTCAACTCGAGGGGAGTGTGAGAAGCAGAGATAACGTGGAAAGGTAACAGCATCCGAAACGGTTGTTCTCTCTAACTTTATCTTAGCGGTGAAAGATTGCTAGAGGCATAACAATATCTAATCAGGCTTACGACCGTTTGTGTGCATGTTTGGACATGCAGCTGGGCAAGCCTGATTTAACATTAGGTGAACTCACAGAGCCAACTTCTCAGAATACTGTGGCAGCAGGTTTATCTGTTCAATTTTTGGAATGAGTTTCACGAAAGCCATAGCGGGGCGTCCGAAGGGATTTCAACGACTAAGTCATGATAGAATGAACATGTGTAACGGATGTGTTTCCTTGTTGTGGTACAGAAATTGGCACACGGCTGTCACACACACGTTACCCAGTTAGTCGAAGGATATGTGAGGTGCAAGTTTCATCCAAGTGTTTGAGATGTTAACATGGAAGGTAGTGGATCCTTCGCTTCCGACGTTTTTCTCATTAATAGCCGGATATATTACTGAATTCGGAGTTAGAGAATTGAATGATGCTATGAGCAAATGACTGGAGAAGAAATAGAAAGTGTTAAAGAACAACACTTACATCTTTCAAACACATGTACTTTCGTTTAGACCGTGAGCATTCACATAACCGTATAAGCAGTGAACACGTGAGATGAAAAATATTAGAGCATTACAAAGAAACGTGCTTAAATTAAAGGGTTGACTTACCCGATTCATACTGCACGGTGGCATCGTCCATCGAAGTGCGACTTAGAGTGGCCAAGAAAATAAGGCGGGGCGTCGTTGGTGAGAGATAAAATCCTTTGGCTAACTCTTCCGGTACAACGTCCGTGTGCATATAAAACGAAGACGGCTCTCGTTGAAGCTCACGAGACTCAACTGTGAGACATTGACCGGAAATAAGGCTGCATTTGGTACATAGAAGAAAGGAAGCGTATAAGCAGTGATTGAACGGCACGATTAGAAAGCAGCACAGTGACAGATTGAATTATATAAAAGGGACGGTAATGTTATTTGAGGAGTTTCAAGAGGCATAGGGGTGCTGTTGTGTGAAAAATGTTCTGTTCCATTGTCATGTGGAATGCGATGTGTAGTCTGGAACTAGAAAGTGCTGTTTTAAGCCAGCGACAATCACGTCACTCAAAGACCCATTAATGGGAGTGGTTGACCATTTTGTGCATTTGGGGGCACAACCTCGAATGGACGGAATGCTGGTAACAAGAATGGGGCATGCAGCATTAAGGTTACAGTAGTATTTTTTAAGCGGAAGTGCGTACGGCGTAAAAAGATGCATTGGTGGAACCAAAGATGGGAAAATTCAATTCTACAGCTGAGAAATGAGGCTCCTTAAAGTTACATGATGTTAATTATATTGAGGTTTTCATAAACAACGCTTGCACTTAGTCATGCACATCAGACAGGTACTGGGAAGCATGTATGTTTTGATAATAAAAAAGGAGACAAATTCACCCACTCAAACTCTGTTAACTAACAGATTTGAATGAACAGGTCAAGAACCGAAAATAATCCAAAGTTAACCAGTCACGCGTTGTTGGTGAGACCGCAATCTACTGGCACAGGACACGCGGAAGCAACTGATGACTTAGCACGAGGAAGTGCAAACATCCACTAATGAGTCGGGAACAGTCATACTTGCCTCTTCGGATTGGGGATGTATGGCACATTTTGGCCCTGGCTAAGAGTGTTAAGGCAAGCGATGGCCGTTCGTGCTTGGTGATGTCAGCATTACCGTACTTTGACTAAGTTACACACAGCGTGGTAAAGTGAACAATGCCCGTCCAACAATGCTTGTCCAAGCCGATATGACCGTCAGAACCAAAAGCCGTGGGGATATTAGAGAACCGCAGCAACACTCACTACGTTTCACAAACATGGTGATTCGGATTTAAAATTTTAACGCGCATATAGCACGTCATTTGCTATTATGCGGTATGTTGGGGCCAGTGGAGAGCTAAGTATGATTTTGCCACTCATATTTGGATTCAGGCATTCGAAGTAACTGGAACTCCGATCGGAAACCCAAAGTTTGATAATGAATGCATACAAGCATGGAAAGTTCGCAGTGTGTTCAATATAGCTGTAGTAGGCGTTTGCATGTAGTGGGAAAGCGACCAAAACAAAAATGTCATAACGAATGGGTTGATAAACTCACAGGTGTTTTGGTTCCACTGACCCAAGAACGTCTATAACGCAATCTGGACTTTCAAATTGAACTTCAATGTCCGGTTGCAACAAAATTGGCTCGGGTTGCAATGTGCCCCTCGTGAAGAAGCGCGCTTCAACGATCCGAACTAACAGAGAAGGGCGTTGGCGTGAAACAAACGTCGTCATAGACACTTCGTTGTTGACCGAAGTGAGACATTGAGTGAAAAGGCCTGAATAAATTGAACACACAATTCGGTATCACAAGTGAATTAAATTTATCGCTCAGCTAGAATACCAATGCTACGTGATGAGTCTGTTTACAAAAACTCAGACAACAGAAGAAAATAAAAGTGAAACCTCTGAAATCATCGCTCAATAAACACTTCATTAAGTGTAATGGAACTCATAGTGGTCTAGGTGACTCAATGAAAAAAACCGTCAAGAAACTATGTTTATTCGAACATAAGTTACATATGCTCAGAATAAACGCACAAGTCAAACATATACCATACAGAACACTATTATCAATGAGTAAGGTACAGAATGACCCTGTATTTTCGAACAGACAAGACGAGGAATTGTTCACACGACAATAAATTTAAACAGGTGTAAACCTCGCGATTTATGAAGTCGGTGACGTTAAGAATGAGAACAGTTAAACGAGCCTAAGGGCGTGAATGCTACTGTCGTTTGGCTCATTACAATTGACAATGTACGGCAGCGAAACTCAGTTATAGCTTGGTTATCCGTTTACAAAATGTAGGCGACTCGATGTTAGATGTCTGAGTGTGGACACCAGTGTTTCTAGTAACTGACGTGCATCCTTTCCCCTTCTTTTGATCTCCATTTAGGGCTTGTCCTCACCATGATTGTATGGAAACTGACATCTGTGTGAACCACTGACGTACTACTGTCTGCGGAGGTAATGATGAGCAGGGTTCATCAGTTGTCAATGTTCCATCCGTGTACTTCGGCTTCATTCATCAAATATATGGAAGCAAACAGGGAAACGCAGGGCGTAACGCGTGGAAATTGACGATAGACATTCACCCAGAGTAGAAAGGGTAATATATAAAGGCCAGAAATTTCACAGAACGTTCTGCATGACCACCTAGTGATCACATCATCTGAAAAAGTGATCAAGTATAGGAAACGTTTGAAACTAAACGCTGGCGAACCATTTCGTTACACACGCGTGAGCTAATTGACGGAAATAACGATGGTAAAACAACGGAAATCTGTTTGTACACCCTAGAACAACAAATCTATCGACAATACAGCTGACAGTAGAAAGTCGAACGATGTCTGAAAGGGTCTAAAAAGATTATGTGCAGAAGTTTGGAAAAATAACTGATTTAACTACACGCACAATCTATGTGTTTTGATTCTGCAAACTATTAGTGCAAAGTGATGTCATTATTATGTTTCAAGATTTCTACCCGTTAGTTGAGAATACTTCGGACGACAGGCGAGAGTATGCTGGAACCCGAACTCTTCCGTTCGATTTTAAAAGCAATCGTTAATCCGATTATCCAGTGGTACATCTCAGCACATCCGTAGGAATGAGAAGTTACTGAGACCCGCAGATTGTCGATAGGATTGAAATCAAGATTGCAGACCGGCTAGTACAAAACCTAATTCTCCGGAGGAAGTACCCATATCCTCGCAACATACAGCATGTGAAGCGGATGGTGTACTGTTGGAAAGTCACAGCTCTTTGTCAAGTTGGAGAAGTGGAAGTGTGAACTAGCATCTTCATGGTTACATTCCATGGCCAGTCTGTTCATGTAAAAAGACGGGAATACAACAAATGCACCAATCGAACGTCCACTGCTTGTGTCCGCTGAAGCCCAACTCTTGCATAGGAAGATTACAGAAATGGTATTCGCAAGCATCGGACCTGTTCAGATTAGGTTCGCTCTGATCACTCAAGAAAACCGAATACGATGTATAAACGAATCTCAGTCCGTTATAGGCGATGCAGATTTCAAGAAATGGTTTACTTGTTTTTTTAAAATTCAGCGATGAAGATGTGTTCACCGTTTGGTTCACAATTCTAGTAGGTATTGGCTTTAAGTGTTGATTAAGGTTCTAATATATTTCCCATAACACTGAAAGTTAATCGTACTAATCATCAAGGAAACAGCAGCAAATCAGTGGGTCGCGGATACTGATATGTAACTCACGTAAACTGCGTAATTTACACAAGTGATTGCAGAGAAAGTTACACTGGCAGAATCGAGGGTGAAGGAACACTTCACAAAGGGGTGTAGAGGTACGTCTTACTGAAGAACGGCAATGTCGTTGAAGCATGCGAATAGCCAGTGTCCGCAGTGGATTGACAAGTCCTGATCACTGATCAGTTTGTCGACCTAGCCTGCACATTCAGAATTCTATGACGTTAATCTAGTCCGATATTTCTTCGGTTTGCGTCGACAGTCGCAATCAAGCTACTAAACACGCATTGTAGATTCAAAGAAACTATCTCGAATTTTCTAACCTATCGAGTGTTCTGGTATTGATATGTTCGCTGAGCTTGGCATTTAGGTTGCAAACGTTTCATCACCAAGCGAGGTGACATCATCAGTGCGTGAGTGTTTCGGCGTATTTAAGAGTAGGCATCGATCCAACTTCACCAAACGCCACATTCAAAATTATACGCTGAAACACTCACGCACTGATGATGTCACCTCGCTTGGTGATGAAACGTTTGCAACCTAAATGCCAAGCTCGGCGAACATATCAATACCAAAACAATCAACCCGAGCTACAAACAACAACACCACTATTCCCAACTATCGAGTGTTCATCCATAAAAAAACCCTAGCCGTCTAGTATAAAAACTGACTCTTATTATTGTAAATTTACTACTCAATTCTAACTGTTTTGTTCAAATGTGAAAATAGTTAATAAAGCTGACATATTAGCAGGCCGATCATCAGAGAGATTGTCGACGGTCTGAACGTTAACTGTGATACAATTGCTGTTCTCAAAAGTGCTTTCAACTGATCAGAGATTAGCAGCCGCATGAACTTTTGAACACCGGGGTCAGAGTTGCCGGATCGGATGTTAGCGGATTCGGCGACGACCAACATGAGAAACATCACTAACCTTGTTTAGTCTCCAGACGTTCGACAGACAATCTGAAAGACGCTGTCTAGTGCTTCTTTTCAAAAGAGGATTACTAGAAAGTCTACCTCATTGCGAAGGGTGAGATCAAACGTGAACGATGTTCAAGTTGAAATTAATCAAATCCTTGACCAATCACCAGTAAAAACAAATCCAAATGTATTAGTTTTATAGTCAACTGTAAACAGAAAAAAGGGGGGAATCAGCGTTAGCCCATTCCTTCTCAAATCTGTCCGAATATTGTGAAGCCATCCGCCTTTTATAATAAATTGGACAGTTTTACTCCGATTGATGTGGCTTTCTGCAGGACGGGATAAAGCAGGAGCTTTTCGCGTGAACATCTCATTTTTAAAGAAATCATTTAACGTTTCAGTAAGTAAAAAGGAAGATAAAAAAGCTGACTGTTGCCAAACCGTAGGATCAATAACAACTCGGTGTCACCATCACCTCTCTTCAAAACACATCAGGTGTTCAAGCACAGTTACACCTAAACTATTTTCCACACGCCAACCAGCCTTGTACGGCTTGCATTTAAACTTGTGACGCCAACGACTTAAATATACATGGTTGGCGGCATCCGTTCCGGATTAGCTTATCACAGTGGCTAAAACTAAAGCACGCCTGTGCCCAACCATTGCCACAAATGGCTTGAGCTGCACCATTCACATACCATGTAACCACTGTAAACCCGACGGACTAAGACCAGGAGGTATGTCAGCGAGGTCTTCCTTTCCAATCAGCCAGTACTCAAACCAAAATCAATCGGGTTAGGATAAAAACCCAAAGACAGCAGGTCATCGTATCAATGTGGCTGTTTATTAGTCACCGTCATATTGTGGTGGATTGTCAGGTCGGGGGTGCGAGTTTTCGAACGCGGCACGCTGGGCACTTCGGCTACAGGAGTTCAACTTCACTATCGGACATGTCAACGGCACGAACAATGAGGTACCTGATGCACTATCGCGACCGATACAGGAAAGTGAGCTGCCGACTGAAGCCATACCCGTGAACGCAGCATTGGTAGCCGATAAAGACCTCTTGGTCAATCAGCAGCAAGACCCTG
>QNGE01007395.1:11289-23427 GCA_008508345.1 Paragonimus westermani | reverse complement strand
AAGCTGTCACACCACGTCAAGGTCCAGTTTCACCGTGACGGATCCATAAGTAAACGTGAACTCAAACCTGTGGAACACACCTCGCAGGCGGCCAACAACTTCACAACGCTGCCTTTGGTCAACCCCACTTACCAGCCGACCTCGGCTGAGCCAAAGTTCCCCTAAAACCTTTATCATTCCAGATATTCAACACCCGATTATCCATGACCAACTTCTCACAAATTACTGCCTGACGGCTGATCTCAGTGGCTGGAAACTAAATTGGACTTACGACTGCCATGCAGCAGGCCAATTGAAATGCGGCACCGTTGAAGAAATCTCAGGGAAGCTACCAATCTACATTGAATGTCACAGCGTCAAGTCACGACGTCGCACACTACAGTGCCGCCAAGGAAGCATCCAAATCGGCGCGTGCAAGTCGACTACCACCGCCAAGAACTAAAGATCGCTAAGGCAAAATTCACTGGAATGATGTACCCGCGCATCATACGCTCTCAGAGCAACCCGTCGTCATCACCCTTGCACACTGCCGAAGAAGACCACAGGAGAATAGAGACACAACGACGGCTAACGTGCCTGAACAATATTCCATCCCACGCACTCATAGCTTTCCTACTGAAGCTTCTGGTACGCTTCTGGTAGGTACTCAGTCGCTTGACCCAAAAACGAGAAATCAGAAGAGACGCAGCTGCAATGTTTATTGGACAAATGAGACAAAAACTTAGACTTACAGGACAAAACGATTACCATAGCTGGTCGACAGACGAAGCGAATCAAATCAGACAGTCATATAGAGCAGTCAGGGAGTCAGAACAAACCACGTTACGGGGGGTGTCAGAAGACAACGCGAGAAAAAACACTGACCAGATAGCGCACAGGCGTTAGACCGCACACCACGATCATAACATCCGAGCTGGGCCGGCCGATCGATGTGGCGTGATGCGTCCTGGCTGTCTCGTTAGGAGATGCGCCTTCTGAAACCTCCCGTTTGAGCTCGTTGGTCGTACGTACGTGATTGAGGATTCACTTGGAGTGGTATCACAGCGGTCCTGGTGCGGCTTGATCGTTGAGGTGTTGGCAGCGTTTGGTGACTTTTTGGAAACTTAACGTTTTGCGTCTCTGGCGTGTCTCTTGACCTTTGGCGTTGCCAGATAGTTCTTCCAACAGCAGGCCTCGACTCTCCGAATGAGCTGTTTGTCCTTCCAAACGATCTGATCTCGTTAGCACGTCTTACCCATGTGTGTGGGCTAACTTGAACTTCATATGTTACTATGCCTCGACGTCTTCAAATTCTCCCGGGTATCCATACAACCTTTTCAGCCGGGTAGTCTCCGCCCAGTACCGGTTGACCAATTTCGAAGGAACGGAAGTGAACTGTTGTTTCATAGGAATATTCCTGTTAGCCGCCGGTGGCCTGGAAGGATATAGCAGATCATTCGATGTTTGCAGCCTGCGTCCCATCAGACCTTCAGCTGGAGATTTCCCTTCG
Organism: Paragonimus westermani; assembly: GCA_008508345.1. Taxonomy (NCBI): domain Eukaryota; kingdom Metazoa; phylum Platyhelminthes; class Trematoda; order Plagiorchiida; family Troglotrematidae; genus Paragonimus; species Paragonimus westermani. The sequence goes on along the minus strand of QNGE01007395.1, from coordinate 21,938 downwards.
GGCGGTGACCGCATGTGATTGATGCCATTCCGCTTGCAGAAGTCCACACATGTCCACACGATTATCTCCGGCACTCCGAAACGACTGAATATATGGCCCAGTTTCTGAACCGTTGCAGTTGTTGACGTTCCTCCTAACAGGCAAACTTCTGGCCATTTGTTTTATGCGTCAACAAGTACCATGAAGTGTTGACTGGCATTCGCCACGATTGCAACTCGGCTTTCAATGGGGATTTGGAAGCCAGTACACAAGCATAACAGCTTTTGTAAAGTTTCTCTATGTCAGAATCCATGTGAGGCCAGTACACGTAACTACGTGCCAAATCTTTCATTCGAATGATTCCGGGATGGCCGCGATGAAACCGTCGCAGAACCCGTGCTCTGAGACAAGATGGGACGATCACACGTTCACCGAACAAGATGCAAGAATTGATGGTAGAAACACCGTCTCTTTGATGGAAGTACTGCTTCGTCTCACCGTCAACGCCATTCTGAGGCCATTTGTTGAGAAGAAAGCGCTGAAGATTCTGCAGAACTGGGTCTCCCCTTGTCGATTGTTGGATCAATAACGAAGTAACGGGAAGGTTTCTTATCGCTTCCGCTGCCACGTAGTTCACATCATGATCCACCGAAACAGTCGCAACCACAATGTCCTCGTTTTCCGTGGTGCGCGAAGCAATCAGTCGTGATAAAGCGTTCGCTTGCCTGACGCTGGTTGTTGATTGGTACTTGATGGTAAAATCGTAGCCAAGCAGCATAGTTGCCCAACGCTGGAGTCGGTTTCCCATATATACTGGAATGCCTTCCTTTGATCCGGAAACCGCAAGCAGCGGTTTGTGATCGGTCAACAGAGTGAAGTGACGTCCATACAGCGTTTGTGAAATTTCTTTATTGCGAATACAATTGCCATTGTTTCCTTTTCGACTTGTCCGTAATCCTTCTCTGATCCCGTTGGCGTTCCGGATGCGTAAGCTTTGCCTTTTCAGAACCACCCCGAAATCGATGGGATATGACTGCGCCAATACTGTAGTTTGAGGAATCCGATGTTGCCACGATCTCCAAGGTAGGGTCAAAGTGGGTAAGGAGCGGATCCGAAGCAAGCATAGCCCTAACACGATCAAAAGCATTTTGGCATTTAGAAGACTAGTTCCGCACTGCATCCCTTCTCAAAAGTTGGTTTGACGGCCTTCGGATATGGTGTATTGCAAGTAGGAAGCCATTTTAGTGACTCACCAATCCTAGGAATGACCGTAAAGTTGAGACGTCAGTTGGATGAGGCGTTCCATTGATTGCGTCGATATTGGCTGGTCGATTATAAATCCCAAACATTTGATCGACTGCATAAACACGTCGCACTTTTCATCATGAAGATGAAATCCAAACTCTCGAATTCGGCTGAGGACACGATCTAGTTTTTCGTACAAATCACCCGGACCAATGCCCACGACAATGGTGTCGTCGAGATATGCTGCTATTCCACAGACGTCAGTCAGCATCGTGCCCGTGATCTGTTGGAAGATTGCAGGCGCTGATTTCACTCCAAAAGGTAGACGGTGATATTGGAATAATCCCTGATAGGTGTTGATGGTCAGTAGTTCGCTGGAATCCTCGTCAACTTCAACTTGCAGGTAGGCTTCGGTTGAGCTTTGCGAACAAGTATTCAGGGACTGGAAGAGGATACTGATGATTCTCCAGCGCGGCGTTTAACCCTGTATAAAAATCTGCGCACAGTCGGATGGAGCCGTTGACCTTCTTAACAATTACAATAGGGGTTGCCCAAGCAGAGTAATTGACCGGCTGGATAACATCGGATTTTTGAAGTCTGACCAACTTTTCGTCCACAGTTGGTAAAGCAGCATATGGCACAGATCGCTTTGGCCGGAAAACAGGTTTGGCATCTGCACGAATTTGTTTACCAACTCTTCTGTCAGGTTCTGACGAAAGTGATCCGGTTTCTGGTCTGCAAGTGGAGCTTACACCTTCACATGTCTGCACAACTGGCTAAGTGGCATGTCCAGCAGTTTCAGACGTTCAATCCAATCCAACCCTAGATGATTCGATTTCGAATGCTCGGTAAGATAGACTGTGCCACTTGTATGGGCATCACCGCATTCAATATCACAGTCTAACTAATCAACCAGTGCCAGTTTTTCTCCAGATGCATTCTGAGCTGAATATTCTGTTTTCTCGAACACCGGACGGCCAATACTTTCCCACGTTTGTCGCGAGATCAACGTGATGCCATAACCGGTGTCTAGCTGTAGGCGTGCCGGACTGCCGTTAATTTTTACCGACACGTACTTTCGGCGTGCAGCTAAGTTGGGGATAAATGTGGCCAAAACGGAATTCGGTCTTGCTCTTCGTTTCTTCGCATTCTTCCGGTGGTTTTTTGAAAAAGACGGCGGAATTCTGGGTGACTGAGTTGCGTCCGAATCTTTTGCACTTCTGGCATTTGTGGTGCTTGAACGGACAGGACCGCACAAAATGCCAATCACCGCATTGCCCGCATGCAGTTGGGAGTTTCGATAAGGATGTTTCCCCTTGATTCTCGGTTCCGCGTTTGCGTGGCCGCTGCGAAACGGTATGGGCCGCAGATAACTCTGAGTATTCAATCATGACAGTGTCATGTTTCATACTGATCAACCAGCGGCAGATGCAGACCACAACAACCCAGAAATAGTGGGTGAGCGCACACAACTATTAGTCAGTAAAGGGGAGGAATATATTAACCTAGATACGGGACGTTAGGGTCAGAGTGAACCTGACCCGAAGAACAGGATTCCGTTGTCAAAATTCTGATATCTCAAGTCGTTACTGTTTTTCAGCGACTTCAGCGACTTATACACGGGTTTGGGGCTGAGCCCAAACTACCCGGACCCAGTTAGTTTGTTCGTTCCTATGTCTAGCGGTTTTCTGTTGACCTGAAAGGCATCCACCGGAAAAAGAGTGTAGCACCGCTCTTGGGGGTTACAGAAAGTGCTGAGAAAAGTAAGAGTAAATTACTAATGCAACTGTTTCTTAAGTAGTTGGGAGTCCAATAACACTTTGAAACGGTCCCTAGAAGAGCAGCTAACAACCTCTAGTGGAAGGTCGTTCCAGTGGTTGATAACCTTATAAGAGAAGAACTGTTGCCGAAGGAAGGTCCGGGGTCGAAGCTTACAGAGCCCCTTTCCGTGACCCCATCGACAGTTACCACTCACTAGGGTAAAGAATTGCTGCACGAGTCCTGCGCTGAAGAGAAAGTTTGTAAAAATTAAGTCACCACGAAGTCTTCGAAACTCAAGTGAATAAAGACCAAGCATTTCGACGCGAGACTCGTACGAAAGAGATGCCGCGAGCCATTGACTATTTTGGGGCCCACTCGATGGACATGTTCAATGGCGAGTATGTCCTTCTTCAAAACGATATAAACGACTTGATTAGCATACTCGAGCAGTGGTCTTATATAAACCCCGCAAAGCGTTTGAAGGGCGTGCTTGTCTATGCAGGGGAAGGCTCTTTTCATCATCCCACGGGTCATGAGGCTAACTGGTGGTGGTAAGAGAAGGATAAACCAGAGGACAGAGAAATCTCTAGGTCTTTTTTGGGGTCAACTTTCGCGATATCTATTACACTTTGTGTACCGTGTATTACGAATAGGTTCTCGGAATCCCATCCCAGTGACATGTGCACACTTGCTGTCGTTTAAAGAGAGACTCCAGTCATCTGACCAGCACTTAATACGGCCAAGGTCAATCTGGAATGCACTGGGGTCACACGCACTCCAGATTTTCAAGTCATCAGCGTAAAGAAGGGCGTTGCAAGAAATAAGCTCGGAGAGGTCATTGATGCATACTACAAACAACATCGGATCAAGTATCGATCCTTGAGGAAATCCAGTGGAAACCCGGGACAGAGAACAAAGGCCCCAGCCGGTTTTTACCCTGAAAGTCCTTTTACCAAGAAAGGAAGTAATGCAGCGGAGAACCTCTATTTGGATCCCATAAGCTTCTAGTATATGTACAAGAGGACAGTGTGGAACACTGCCAAAGCCTTTGGCAAAGTCGAAAAAGATAGCACCCTAGATATGACCATTGTCTTTGGCATCCGTTAGGCTATCCATGAAGATTGACATACTGGTTATACATGATCGATCGGGAAGAAAGTCATGCTGGGTCAGAGAGAAAAGGTTGTTTGAGAATAGTTTAAGGATGACGTGTTTTAACAGTCGGTCCATCATCTTGCATGGGGTGCTGGTAAGGGTGATCAGCAGATAAATCGTAGGAGAGTAACGATCACCTCATTTAAATACAGGTGTGACAGTAGCCTCTTTTCATGCCTCCGGAAGAGTGCCTGTCCGAATTATCTAGTTAAACAGATAAAAGAGGGACACCGCCAAACCGAGGGCCGCTTCTGTGAGGATCCGAAGACGGATTGCGTCTGGTCCCATGGCATTATATGGATAGACCTTAAACAAGACATCCTGAAGGTGGAGAACAGAAAAGTCAACTAACAAAAGTGGGTGTTGGACTTTTCTCGTAAGGAGAATTGAATGCTAGTTTGGCAAAACCACGCTGGAGACTGCTGAGTAATGTTCTCCGAACACATCGGACATCATTTCAGGGATGGGAGGAAGTTTCCCCGCCGGGAAGCCACAGAGTAAGAGATGTGGGTTTAGTTCAACACTGACGACGCAAGTACCTGGAAAGAACAATCTCATTCTCGCGAGCTGCCAGTAGGATTTTTGATTGTAACTCTTGGGTGACCGTCCCGTATAGGAACATGGTTTCCCGCTCATGGCGCGCGTGCGCCCTCCCCGTAATATGGTTTCTTCTCCACCCCATCTCGCCAACCCTGTGCACCCTGTGAGTCAACCAGGTATCTCCAATTTATTGGTCTTCATTGGTTTGCACTTGCAACAAATGTGCAGTACACGTCTCCTTCTATGTCTCCTTCAATGATACAGTCAAGTGTCTCAGTCAAATCTTCGGTGAACAATCATCACTGTTCAACATCCGGTATCAGTGTTTCCAGCTGACCAAGAGCCAATCCGAAGATTTTGTCACCTATGCCGGAAACCTCAATCGAGAGCGCTTCAAGCTCTCCTCCATGACCGATGATCAATTCAAAACACTAATTTTTGTATGCGGTCTCCAGTCGCCGGCAGATGCTGACATCCACACTCGTATCCTGAACAAGATGGAACACGACCCGGAGATGACGTTACAGACGATCACCACCGGATGCCAGAGGTCGGTCAACCTCAAACATGACGCTATGATGATCCAGCAGACAGCAAAAACTCCAACATCTTTGACCATTCAATCAATACACGCTGGTCATCCTCACCCTGGTGGATCGCGGCCAATCAACCATGAACGACCTTCAAAGCCTTCGACTACCTGTTGGCAATGCGGGGATTGGCATTATGTGCGTTTGTGTCCATTCCACAATCGTCGAGGCCACAAGGATGACCATTGCCGAGCTGACAAGCAATTGATCTCACGGCCAGAATCGAAGTCCAGCGGTCGAAGATTCCAGAAGTCGGCCCGACAATCAAACTCCATCTTCGCCACATTCTTGGTCGATTATGCTTCCAGGCGGAAGCATATTACGCTGACACTCAACGGTACCGCAGTTCGGCTACAAGTTGACACCGCCTCCGACATCACTATTATATCAAGGAGGACATGGAACACGATCGGTCGACCTGTCGTGCGTCCGACTACACACAGTGCCCGGAATGCTTCAGGTGGCGCTCTGAGGTTATCTGGTGAGCTAGCTTGTGAAATCTCATTCGGGGACTTCCACTTCAAAGGCAGCTGCGAACTCACGGAGCAACCGGAGTTGGACCTGTTGGGGCTGGACTGGATTGATGTGATGAACTTGTTGGAGACGCCCATCAGCCGCTGGGGAAACGGTGACTCAATCGATGTCAGTCCAGTGGTATCACTTCACACTATCAGTCCTCCCGGTACCATCGACCACTTGTATCGAAAGCACACTGCAGTCTTTCAGGAAGGCTTAGGACGTTGCACCAAAACTAATGCCGTCTTGCACCTCCTTCCAAGCGCAAGACCCGTCTTTCGACCGAAACGTCCAGTGCCGTATGCAGCCCTACCTCTCGTGGACAAGGAACTCGATCGCCTACAGGAAGCTGGTGTCCTGAAACCAGTCAACTATTCCGCTTGAACCGCACCGATCGTCGTCGTAAAGAATCCCAATGGAGTGGTGAGAATTTGCGCTGACTTCTCCACATGCCTAAATGCTTCCTTGGATATGCACCAGTATCCTCTCCCGCTGCCCGATGATCTATTCGCGAAGATGAACCGCGGCAAGCTCTTCGCGAAGTTGGACCTGACGGATGCCTACCTACAAGTGGAAGTCACAGAAGCTTCCAAGGAGCTGCTCACCATCAACATCCATCGCGGTCTGCTACAGTATCAGCGCCGGCAGTCTTTCAACAGATTATGGATACCATGCTGACTGATATTCCAGGAGCAGCCGCCTATCTGGACGACATCGTTGTGACCGGGGCGGATGAAGCAGAATTGACAGAACGCTTAGACCTGGTTCTTGGACGCATAGCCGAATACGGGTTCCGTATTCGCCAGGAAAAGTGCAATTTCCTTATGCACTCAATCAAATACCTTGGCTTCATCATCGATCGTCACGGCCGCCGCCCAGATCCCAACAACATTCAGGCTGTTATCGAGATGCCACCACCGTCGGACGTACCTACCCTACGTTCATTCTTGGGTCTCGTAAGTCACTACAGCGCGTTCATGCCCGCCATGCATCGCGTCCGAGCACCCTTGAACAGACTGTTGACGAAGGATGTCTCCTGGAACTGGTCAACCGAATGCCAGAACTCATTTGAGGAAGTTAAAAAAATGCTCAACTCCGACAACCTGCTGACGCATTTTGATCCCACTCTCCAAATCGTGGTCGCATCGGACGCCTCAAGCTATGGAGTGGGAGCGGTCCTCTCACACCTCTACCCTGATGGATCTCAAAAAGCAGTCGCTCATGCTGCCCGCTCCTTGTCATCAGCAGAAAAGAACTACGGACAGACCGAGAAAGAAGCGCTCGCAATTGTTTTCGCAGTGAAGCGTTTTCACAAGATGCTCTTTGGCCGGCACTTCATCCTGCTGACGGACCACAAGCCGCTGCTCGCTGTCTTTGGATCAAAGAAAGGTATACCGATCTACACGGCCAACCGCCTTCAGAGATGGGCAACGACTCTGCTGAACTACGACTTCGACATACGGTACACCTCAACAACGAGCATTGGACAGGCAGATGCTCTCTCTCGCCTGATTGGCTCACAAACGCCCGATCCAGAAGAGGCCTTGATTGCGGCAGTATCCTTCGAAGCGGAGGTCAATCAAGTGTTCTCCGAAGCCATCCGGACACTCCCGGTCACGGCCGAGCCGGTTGCTGAAGCAACTCTACGAGACCAGACATTGCAGTCTGTGATATCTTACAATCAGAACCGCTGGCCGGATACAGGACTAACAGGTGACCTGGCGCAGTTTTTCCGCAGACGTTCCGCTATTTCGAATCTCAATGGCTGTGTGCTGTTTGGAGAACGTGTCGTCATCCCGCGGGAACTTCAACCTAGAGTGATTCGCCAACTTCATGTCGGCCACCCTGGCATCTGCCGTATGAAGGCGTTGGCTCGCAGTTACGTCTACTGGCCCGGAATGGATGAACAACTGGAGCAACTTGTCAGATCCTACCACGGCTGTGCTTATACATCTAAAGCACCCCCAAAAGCCCCACTGGAATCTTGGCCAATTCCTACGGCTCCGTGGTCGCGGGTACACTTAGATTTTGCTGGGCCTCTGCACGGTCAAAACTTCCTGATTGCCGTCGACGCTTATTCCAAGTGGCCAGAAGTCCTAATGCCAAGCACCACCACAGGATCAACCGTCTTACAACTCCGAAAAATGTTCAGCCGTTTCGGATGCCCAACGTCTCTGGTCAGTGACAACGGAACACAATTCACTTCCTCCGTATTTGATGACTTCTGTCATCAGAACACTATTAATCATATTCGATCGCCGCCCTACCATCCCCAGTCCAACGGCCAGGCGGAACGCTTTGTGGACACGTTAAAACGTGCCCTTCAGAAAGCTCAAGGGGAGGGAACGACAGTGAAAGTTCTAGAAACAATTTTAATGCAGTATCGGGCGACTCCAAATCCACAAACACCCGACGAAAGATCACCGGCAGAGGCTCTTATTGGACGCAAAATCCGATTACCGCTAGACTCCATCCGTTCAACGGTCGCCGTTCCAAGTTCCAAGAATGCAGCAATGGAAAGGAGGTTTAACCAACGACACGGCATAAAACACCGACACTTCAACAGTGACCAGAACGTCCTGGCCCGGGATTATCGCAGCAGTTCTGCCAAATGGTCCGTGGGCCGAATTCGTAGAAGACTGGGCAACGTCATTTATGAAGTCCAAATCGGAACGAATGTTTGGATACGCCATGCCAACCAGCTACAGCCCACTAGTATCACTGAACCCTCACAACGCGAGAACGATGGTCCGTTGGAGATCCTGATGGAAACGTTTGGACCTCCCCAATCACAACGACCCCCAACATGCAAAGTCCGCCACATGAACTGCTCCCTAGAAGATAGACCGATAGAGTGCGACGGCCAATGACGCCTCTGCAGGTGAACCCCCGACTTCCATCGTACGATCAACATCCTCAAAGAGGTGTTAGGGCCAGGATAAACCTGACCCGTAGAATTCGATTCTGCTCTAAAAAATCGGATAACGTGAGCCGTTACTGAGATATGCTTCGGCGTGGGATTCAAAGATTTCTTCGCGCGCTCACGCCACAGCAAGGTCAACCATTTTCTACCAATACAGACCAGTTTCTCATGTAAATTCGCAAAGCGTCTGACGGCTAAATACATCGCTATCCGGAGTCTGCTTTGTCCGTGTTCTCATTGGTTATTGTCGATCGCGGTTTGGGGTGACCAATCGTGAAGGGGCTTTATTCACGTTATTCGTTCACCGTTGTTCGTAGCAGTTATTCGCGTTCGTGTGCAGTAGGATTAATTTATAACAGCAGCATTCACTGAACTCGGAATGATGGCGAGGAGACAATTGGAGGACACAACGTTCAACCAGCTTCTGGAGGAGCTTCGTGAATTTCTGCGCAACTGTGGCCGCAGCCGATTGTCGCCATACTTCTACCCCCATTGCAAGTTCATCTGTGGACATGAACAACGTTTACGCCGTCACCTTGGACCTACCGGACAGCCCACCTAACAAGGAAGCTATACCAGCAACCCACAGCCTCCACACCGGCACCGGTCACCGCAAATGATTTTGAAGACGTTCAATTGTTTCAGTGCCCTCGAGTACCGAAACGTCCAAGAACGAACACAGTGCCACCTGCTACGATGAATGAACCGCAGCCGGGATTCAGCACAGCACCCACTGCTTTGCCAACGGCAGAAGTCAGTGCGGATATTTGCGGTGAATGTGGGCAAAGGGAATCACCGGCAAAGGACTAGAGCATGGACGACTGGATCAAATGCCAATTCTGTCCGCAGTGGTATCAATGGGACTGCGTGGTTACCCCATTTTCCGACAAAGGACTCTACTGCATACAGTGCCGGCAATATTTCGGAACGAGCACCAGTAGATGAGTTTTAATTTCGTTCCGTTACAACACCCAGTATGGATCGGAATCGTCCTGAGTGGATTAATAATTACGGTTATGTTAAATAAAGTTCTCTGATGAATTTCAATGTTAGGTCCAACGCAAGATCCAACTCCTTTTTATCGTGGTGCGGTGGTGGAACCAGATTAAAAACTGGGTCAACGGGGCTCTGGTGAACACTAATACCATATTTGTTGTGCGAACAAGCCTGACAAACGCATGTTTTTTCCTTCAAATGGTAGAGAGAAAACCGGGCGATATGCGATGAACATGGATGAAGATGAAAGTTTATGCGGAACAGAAGAAGAAGAGACAGAACGTTGACGACGAAAAACAGCTACCGCGGACCAATTGAAAGCTTCGCTGAAAGGAAATTCAGTCGCTGGTACATAACATACTGCCAGTAAATGTTGACTACTCCATTCACCTTCGTATTCAGTATAACGGGCATGACCCTATGCTGTTTCCGGCTGCAAATGGTGCAAACATTGGTAATCCACTAGTGAGGTGGATAGGAACTTACACTGAACAAGTCAATTTGGTTCGTCAATGCCACAGTTTTGTTCTCATCCAGCCTGGATATCGCTGTCCCAATTTAGGTTGTTAACTATATGTGAACACCGCGTGGGAGTTGGCCAGCCCGTTTACGGTGGTGACGACGACATTGTGCAACCGGCCTCCCACGTCGGCTTGTCGCATTGTTTATGCAGGCGTTCAGATGGGCCGGATGTGTCCTGTCCAACAATTGTCCTACCGCGGACATGCACTGGGCCTGTTCACACTTACGTCACAGGGTGGTGGTGATTCATCCGTTCGCATCTGCATACGGTTGGCGGCATCCGATTCGTATTAGCCTGTCACAGTGACCGAAGCCAAAGGACGCCTGCGCTTATATATCACTGCAACTGGCTTGCGCTGCACCAATTGCAGTTCCACCAACACACCACATATCCAGTGTAAACCTGAAGGAATAAGACCGGG